>JANEYF010001171.1:0-37500 GCA_029963845.1 Rhamnusium bicolor
TAAAAAGAATGAAAGTGGTTATGTAGCGACCTAGGGGTTTTCGGGGGTTTTCGTTTTTGTATTTTAATTAGAGGGAATCATTACTTAAATGCAAAAATTTTTCCTTTTGGGTGAGTATATTTTTTTAATTTCAATATATTTTTTTTGGCTCTAATACTAGGAATACTATTATTTACCCCACTGTAATCTTGCTTCTAGATGAAGTAGTTGTTTTAGTAGTGTCGTGTTTGATTTATTATCTACCTAAAACTTTTATATTAGCGCATTCAGATAAGAATGATAGTATAAAACGTAAGAAATTAGGGTCGACATCGGCTCTGCATACCGAGCGCTTACCATATCAATATCGTTCTGATACCATTCCGGTCCGTCAGGGAGCAGCCTTAGTCCAAGTTATATTTTTTCCAAAACAAACGAAAGTGTTCTTTGTCTATTACCCACTGAGGTATTCCACACATGCTTAACGTAAAAATTAAGTCACAAGTAAATAACCAGTACGGATATTTTTTGGTACGATTTTGTTTATGGCTTGCACTTGCAACATGTCTGAAGTTGTGGGCACTCCAGCATATCAAGTGGTTTTTACAAACACCGCAGTATATAACCAATCCGGTATATTTTAGGTTCAAAAATTGGGAGATGAATTTGTATATTTGGGGTGCGAAGGGTAAAGAACGTCTCACGTTGTATACGCTTGTATTATTTCTTTTTCTGTATATATGTATATATTAATGTTAATACAATATTATACCCCATACAAGTTGTATATAATCTATTTAATTGTGAATAAAGATTTTAAATTGGAATTGGTAAAATACTAAAATCTCCGTCCGCACGTATCTATCTCAGTAGCGTCTGTGTTTGACTGGTCGCTGGAAACTTGTTGATATGCCTAATTCTCGGCGCAAGTCGTAAGTCCGCCTTCTTCGCTTTCGGTAGAATGCATTCAAATGGGCCGTCTTTAATTATAAGGTCAGTCCTATTGCCTCACCCTGTATTAATCAGATTATAAATTGGTAAAATGCCTTACCCTTCTGGCTTTATTTTTTATTTACATGCGATAAATAATATGGAATTATTACAAAACGAAAAGTATAAATATTTGTGAGATAATGGCATATTTATTTTTCAGATTA
Source organism: Rhamnusium bicolor (assembly GCA_029963845.1). Taxonomy (NCBI): domain Eukaryota; kingdom Metazoa; phylum Arthropoda; class Insecta; order Coleoptera; family Cerambycidae; genus Rhamnusium; species Rhamnusium bicolor. Next base: position 1,137 of record JANEYF010001171.1, read on the forward strand.
ATTATTAACTCATTGTCTAAATTTAAAACTGATGTTTTGTGAGGTTATGTTACGAAAATTGCCATGCTAAAGATCGAAAGGTTGAAGATTTTTAAACACAGCAACGGCATTATTTGGCCGTAACAGCATTGCTGCAGGTGTTACAAATACTATTGATACTCTTACCATTCTGTGTTGTGTATCTATCAATCTTCAACTGGCCTTTACGGTGGTATCATTAACGGCGCGCGCGAGACATTGACCCTGTATATTCTACAGTGCATCAGTATTTTTGGCCTACTTATATTATATACCCCAGTAACATGTACGTTTATCTCCAGATCCGCATTGTATTTTAAACTGCGATGGTAGCAGTTAAAAGTGTTTGTGGTGAGACGTGTTTTGGTGTTTTTGAAAGAAATTTGACTTGTTCCAAGAATAATAAATCGCGTACCTGCATTTTCAATAATATTGTGAGTACTAGAGTACAATTTGGAAAATTAAAAAAATGGCACATTTTTTTGGATGGACTTATTTAAAACTTATATTTTTATTGCTATGAATTTTGCGCACGCAAAATACATTGATAACTGGAAAACAGATTTTTATTTGTGTCGTTGTTTTTGGCAGAATTATTTGCAGAAACATATCTTTCGACATGTTCAGGATTTTGTAAATACATATTAAAAATATTTTTTTTTTTTCACTTTTAAGATGATATTTTAATAAATGTTTTTCGAACTTCTCAGAATGTTGCATTTCTAAAAATACAGAAAATCAAGAATGCAATTAATGAATAAAATTTTAGAACAAAAATTAAGCTAAAGGGCCGGTCCTTGTACGTCCCCCGCTCAGTGTGTATTAATTTAAAAAAAATATCTACATATTTATTTTTTCTCAAAAACTAAACACTTTAGAAAGCTTTTCTAAAAATATTTTACTTCTTTCATAGTCGAGAATTTATTTATAATTTTTTTTGACACTTATTTATGGGACACAACTCTTATGTTAGCAATAGACAAATTTAACAAAAGTGGAAATATCTAATGTTGCTTTCTTGAGATATTGTGCCCACAATTACATAGGTGTTTATCATGGAACTTCGCAAATGTTGACATGAGGATCTGAAATATAGATGTCAAATTTTTTTTTAGGGGTGAAGCATTAAATTCTTTATATAAGCTCTTCGCGTAGAAGGCTGAGAGAATTTAAAATGTTTTATTTTCCCAAACGTCAACATTCGATTTTTATCTGAAATAACTAATTCACAAAGTTTATTGAACTTATTCACAAAGTTTATTGAGGAGGTTTGTTTTTTAAACGCCACTTTTTTTTCGAGGGCAACTGTTCAAGATCAATAACCGAAGAAAGTTTTTTTAGACTTATTGGCGCCCTTTAATTAAGATTACAATATACTTCTAAAACTAAACCGTTTAGTTACCAATACATATAAAAAATCATGTTAGCCGTAAACGTTTTTAATTTTTTTATGTCGGGTGGTCCATAAAAATCTGGATTTTTTTTAATGCTTCTAACTCTTAATTTTTATCATTCAAGTCAATAAAAACTGTTTAACTTCAGAACTGTTTTAAATACAGCTTTGATATATAGGTACAGGGTAATTATAAATCTTATTGTTAACCAACATTTCGCGTCAATAAACTTTGAAAATAAAAATCAGTTTTTGCTATAGACAAAAAAAATAAGTCATGCATGGACTAGTACTGTTATTCGACTCAACTACGCGTAAGAAGATGTAACGTAATATTACTTTATTTTATAATATAAAAAAATATTACGTTACGTCACGTTACATATTACATTACGTTAAATTACGTCCTACATTCCGTGGTTTTGCTAACTTTTAAATATTTTTTTCAAGGAAATACAAAACTTTATTCACTAAACTTAAAGAAAAATAAACATGTTTAGACAGCAAAAAACATGAAAAAAAACACAATTGACACTTTCTTTAAATGTCATCCTCAGTTTCTTCATTGGTTGTATTCTGTGACTTGACGAGATAGTAGAACTCCAGCTCCTCCCCAGTAATGTATGACATTTTTTTTTATGTCGATAATTTTTTTGTAATTAATTGGAACTGGTTCATTATACGCTTTTTCTACAGGGAGAGGGGGCCTTTCCTTGTTTTGCTTTAAAACTTTGAAACTAAAAGAAAGTAAGCCCCCGATGTATTCCCAAGTTGTCACGTACCCAGGTGTGTCACTCTCAAACAAAAATTGTTTGTAGTTTGATATAGTAAAGTTTTCTGTTCTCGGATTGCTACCATGTACTGAAGTTGAACAAGTTTTTTTGTAACCGAGGGGGCCACTAGTTTTTAAAGTCAAGAATGCATTACAAATAAACAAATAAGGAATCACAGAATCAACCGGACGATGAGAGTAAAAACCATAGACGTATAATATGTCTATGGTAAAAACAGTACAAGTGACGGACTTCTACTATTTTTCTGCTCACCGCCCATAAGACCTTGCTCCCACATCGCAGCGGCAATGTTTAGGGTACGGTTTTTAGGCCCATTCGATAGAGGAAAGAATTTTAAAGCGATTGGCTGTATATCTTAAATCAGAATGTCAAATTTTGGACTTATATTGGTTTTCATCTCACCGGAGTAGGTTAGGTTGTGCGACAATATAATCATACTTTAAAAACTAGCGAATTTTCAGGCTGATTGTCAGATTTTAAGCAAATGATTTTTTTGAGGGAGTATTTTTCTGTTCTTGAAATAGAACCATAAACTTAGATCAGAAGTAGTAGTTAACTGAAGATCAGGCATACAATTTTCAAATTTATGTTGGATTTCAGGTAATTTGAAAATAATGATATGATTTTTCTTTTTCTTTCTTAGGGATTACTACCACATGAATAATTCCTGGACTGGAAAAATAAGTCTCGGCAAAAATAATTTCATCTAATGATCAAATATTAAATAATGAGAAATAATTTATTAGAGGTTTTAAATAAACAATGAATATCCTGAATTTTTTTGTTGATAGAACTAGTAAATATTGAGAATAGACTTAAAAATCCGGTACAACAAAAACCTAAATATCAGTATACAACATTTATTCCGTATATACAAGGTTTATCTGGAACACTATATCGTGTTGGAAATAAGTTTCATGTAGGACACTGTTTCAAACGAGTAATACCTTGAGTTCTGTTTTAACAAAAACAAAACTTGTAAATTGTGAGCATAATTTAAACAACTGTATTTACAGTATAATCCAATCACTTAAGCCAAAAAAAGAGGGTCAACCTCGGAATGAGAGATAATAAGCTGCAAACTTGTATAAACCTTTATTTTGGCGTTCTAAAAGTTGTCTCAAAAGTCTCATAAAATCTCGTGTCCGCGTCTTAAGATATTCAAGGTCAAAGGTCACAAAAATCGGTTTTTCGCAAATATCTCGCTTCCTATGGTTTTAATGCCATTTGCATTTATTATAAAAAGTGTAGAGAATAAAATTCTCTACAACTTTTGTCCCACACATTTTTTTATATACTCAACCGTTTTTGAGACAGAGGGCGGAGAGCGCGCCGCGCTTACCTATTCACAGCATAATGCAAGGTCAACCGTAAGTCCTGGTAAACAATACGCCGTATTAAGTATATAAATCATTAAAAAATATATAATTATGAATAATTTGCATTGTTTATTAATATACATTATATTTAATAATATTTTTCATTTATCGAATATATCTTTGTTTAATATTACTTACCTTTCCGTGTAATCAAAAAATTGTTGAGTGGAATACTTTAAGTATATTTTAAATATATTATATATTTTAATATTTTGCAACTGCAAGAATGGTTGTAGTTCACGCTGCGGATGCAGGAAATCGGGGTTGCAATGTTCTTTAGCTTGTGGCCAGTGTAATGGGCAAGCGTGCCTCAATACTTCACCGTATCAAAGCGATTTCGATGAAGATAGTACATTTGACCCCGAAATTCTCGAAGATCTAGAGACAAATATCCTTGACAACGAAAATGATGATATTGAATTGGAAATTTTCGAGCGACCGGAAGACGATGATGAAGAAGAAGAAGAAAATTAAGACTCAAGTCCTTCTAATTATAAAAGTTTTTGAAAAACCTCCCCACATTTGAACTTCAACTGTAATAAATATATGAAAAAGTATTTCTAAATAAAGATATAATTAAAATGTATTTACTCTATTCTTTTTCTACTTAAAATATAATAAACATATATATTAGAATATAATTAAAATATACCTAAGTACTTAAAGTATTCCACTCAACAATTTTTTGATTACACGGAAAGGTAAGTAATATTAAACAAATATATATTCGATAAATGAAAAATATTATTAAATATAATGTATTAATTAATAAACAATGCAAATTATTCATAATTATATTTTTTAATGATTTATAGACTTTATATGGCGTATTATTTACTGGGACTTACGGTTGACCTTGCATTATGCTGTGACTAGGTAAGCGCGGAACGCTCTCCGCCCTCTATCTCAAAAAACGGTTGAGTATATAAAAAAAATGTTTGGGACAAAAGTTGAGAATTTTATTCTCTACAATTTTTATAATAAATGCAAATGGCATTAAAACCATAGGAAGCGAGATATTTGCGAAAAAAACGATTTTTGTGACCTTTGACCTTGAATATCTTAAGACGCGGACACGAGATTTTATGAGACTTTTGAGACAACTTTTAGAACGCCAAAATAAAGGTTTATACAAGTTTACAGCTTATTATCTCTCATTCCGAGGTGAAACCTCTAATGTGACTAGACTAGTATTCGATGTGAGTGTAATAAACATTATGTGGCAGAGTCAACTAGACCTCTCAATGTAAGGTTAGCAGAAAAATTATATTAGGAAAGGTGAAATTAAAAAATCGAAAATTTGCTTGGGAAAATAGACAGAATATACTGGGATTCGGCAAAAATATTAACGAAAGACACAAAAAAAGAAAATTGTAGGAATCGGCAATAATATTATTGAATGAAGAAAAATGTTTGTCCCATTGCTCTGTAGATTTTGGTACAACGTGATTACCAATGTTAAAAGAAGAATTGAACAAAATTAATATTATACAGTGTGGAAATTAAGTAACGCATAAATTCAGTAATTCCGCTGATATTAATTTTTTGGAAAAAGTCTCAAAGGGGTATAGCGATTTTAATTTCAGCAAATAGTTTCAGTCTATTTTCAGTTTCTTATGTCATTTTTTAAGTTATGACGTCATCGATTTTTTTTTTATGACAACCTATATTTTTTATTGTTGATTTTGGTAGCAGTTTTTATTCCGGTTCCGACCGTATAAAATTTTCAATATGTTATTATTTGAAAAAAATCGAGAAAAACAGTCAAAGTTCAAATAACAAAAATTCATTAAATAGGGAAAATTTATCTAGTTGCCTAAGTTTGACGGAAAGTTATCGACGGCACATTCGTTTTTATTTTGAAATTATACAAATAGCTGAAAAATCGAACTAATGTGATACACCGGCAACTAGATAAATTTACCCAATTCAATGACTTCATAACTTAAAAAATAAATGACATAAGTAACTGAAAATAGACTAAAAATATTTACTGAAGTTAAAATCGCTATACCCCTTCGAGATTTTTTCCAAAAAAATTAATATCAACGGAATTACTGAATTTATGAGTTAATTAATTTCCACACTGTATAATTTTTAAGTTCCAACAGTTCTAAGTATCTATGGATATTATATAAACAAATAATATATGTGTCAAGTCTCACGCTTGACATATTCTAAAAAAAATAAATAACTTTGAAAAAGGAAACAGATTACTTTCCGAAACGTTAGGGAAGCATATTATTTATTTTTTATCTCATACTAGTTGTCAAAAAACAACCTCTGCCTGATCTTTTGACGTAGTCACAAACGCAGGGGCCTATTTTTCCAGTAGCGTACTGGGTAACGAACTGTATTTTTTAGATAACCAGGAATTATTCATGTGGTAGTAAGCCCCAAGAAAGAAAGAAAAAATTTAGAGAATGCCACAAATAATGTTCAAACAATAATAATGATATGATATTAAGATTTCTTCAGATCCAGTCATTATTAAATTATTGTTGACAGAATCCCTAATCGGGATTAATCATTAAGTGCCTTTATTTACAAGCATATCAAATATTTAACAAGGAAAAGGGAGGGTGACTAAGATATAATACAATAGGTATGTACCTAAGAGAGTTCTTAAAGTAGATAATAGTTTTCAAATTCATATACAATGATAATATAATTTATATTTACAAAAAACAAATAAGTTAATCAACTCTCCATTTTCATATTATTATAGAAAATAATTCAAAAGAAAAGGTGTCATACCTACAATAATTTATGTATTACTCTTTTGTGAATAATGTCTAAAAATGTTCACAAATGTTTGTTGTATTATACCGCTTAAGATTTTCGTTATTTTTTTCAGTAAACAAAGTTTCAGAGAAGGCTTAAGTTTGGTAATTATCTACAATTTTATTAAGATTAAAAGGACATACACCGAACACATGAAATCTTATGGACCTACCTTTTTTATATTATTCTAATACTCAATAGAAGCCACTTTTGATAAAAACATTTTTATGAGTGTATACCTGTTGACCCAAAAAATGCACTTCATAGTCTAAACACCCTGTAGAATAAAATAGAATAGCATAAAACATTACCACTAAAAAGATACGATTAATGTATATTTGGCAAGTCAACATAAATATAAAACCAAAGTAATATAACGTCAATGTAAAACAATATCAAAGTGTAAATATAAATACATCGATACATGCATATAAATAAATAAATAAATTATATAAACAAAATCAAAAACTTGAGTCTCGGTTTTTAACCTAATGACAATTTTGTTTGTCTAGGAACTCCTTTTATGAAGTAAAAACCATTTTTTTATAATGTGGCAAACTATTGAATAATTTACACAGTTCTAAGGTGAACAAATTATGCAATGTTTGAAATTGCTAGATCTATGGTTAGGAATAGGAAGTAGTTATGTTGAAGGGAGTATTGTAAATTTATCTTTATGTTTAGTGATAAAATGTGATACATTTTAATATAAATATACTGGGAATAGTTAAATTTTTTCCAGTTTAAAAATGTCTCTACAACCTCTAAATTTCATCTTAAATATAAGTTTCTTTATTCGTTTTTAAATTACAAATGCTCTGTTTACTTCAGTTGCATTATCCCAAATTATAATGTTGTATCAAATACATAGCATAGAGAATGATAGACGTCCAAGAGTACTTGCTCATTCGTGGAAATTTTTAGTTGAAGGATAGCAAAGAATGCCTTAGTGAGCTGTTTGCAAACATGCTCAATTTGACAATTCCATGACAATTTTTGTCCCAGTAAGTTCATAAAAATTTTACATCATTTGCAAAGTTTATGTTTATCATAGATATTAAGTTATCTTGGAGAGATTTTTGTAGGTGAATCTTTAAGCAAACATTTTAAGACAGTCTTTTTTTTATTGTTTAATATTAATTTATTTCTATCGCACCATATATTTAATTGTTCTACAGCTAATTTAGCTGCAATCTGAATTTCCTCAAGACTTCTAGGCGTTACAGTTATTGTCATGTCATTTGCAAACATTGTAACTCTACCATTCGTAATATTCCGTGGAAGTTCATTCATACATATCATACGAAACAACAGAGGACCAAGAACTGAGCCTTGGGGAACACCCAATTTAACATCATAAATTTTTTGCGTAAAGTTACCCAACTGAACGATAATTTTTCTACCACTAAGATAATACCTGATCCAATTTAATGGGGAATTTTTCATACCTGTATAGGAGTATAAGAACGCCATTTCTCCTACAGTATGCAAAATTTTTCCACAAAAGCAGATTGTGTTGACTGTGTGGTGAATGAAACCTTAAAACACACTCTACGGATGGACTTAAATCGGTGTTTTAATGATATCAGTGAGTATTTATAAAATGAAAAGTACATATCTAATTTTTTATATCCAAAAGATTATATTAGGTTAACATTTTTTTAAGTCTTAACTCATATAAAAATGCTTAATTATTAAAAAAATATACTTTTGATGCTTTTTACCAGCGGCGTACCTACGGAGGTGCACATAACATATTTGAAATTATTACGTAAAATGATAAAATCTCTGTGTTGGCCTGTGGTTTTAATGTTTTGATGGTATATTGTTTTTTTAATTTTTTTCTAGTAGCTTACGTGGGATACACGTATTTGAAATTATTATGAAAAGCTGTTGAAAACTATCTGGTTGTATCCTTGATTTAAACGTTTTGGTTGTATATTATGTTTCTAATTAATCTACCAGTGGTGTGGGTGGAGTGTAAATATTAAAAATACTTACGCATAAAACGTGTTCCACAATTTGTTTTTATCTTCATATTTTAAATATATTATTTAAAAATAAAATCTTTCACCAGCAGCGAAAATGCACATTATTTTTCAATTAACATGTCAAAATATTTAAAAGTCCAACCCACACTAGTTTTATAAAGGTAAATGAAATGACTAAACAATGATATAGATGATTTGTAATATACTACAAATCATCTATATGATAGCCTAGTCGTATAATTTAAATTGTGACTAATCAAATAATAAACGCTCTTTTTTAACACGCTTTTATTAGCTTCACCTGTATGTTTGCTTGCTTGCTTGTTTGTTTCTTTGTTTGTAACCGACTCTTTGGACTCAATTTTGACCCACTTTAAACGGACAGATTTAATTGAAACTTTGTACACTTACGAAGAACCGGTAACAATACAATAATTTGATAAGTTTATATCATTATCCTGATCAGGATCGCCAGTCCTTTCCTCACGTATCCTCTGCGTGAGAGCAAAGGCTTAATATGTAAGTACATTCCATGATTGTCAGTTAGGTCGGTCGTCGAGCGGACTAAGGCAGTCGACGCGAAACGACAGACTCCTCGGGCGTGAGTTCAAATCCCATGGCTGAAATAAAAAAATATTTTTTTTTTAGAAATATCTGTTGGATCGTAATATGTTATAATATCAGCATCAATAAGCAATATAAATATAGTTTAAAAAAAACTACAAAACACGCTTTCATAGCACATCAAACTAAAAAGTGAAAAATAAATATAGTTTAAAAAAACTAAAAAACACGCTTTTAAAGCACGTCAAACTAAAAAGTGAAAAATAATTATTAATATAAACTGAAAACAATAATGAACGAAAAATACTAGTATTATTGTGAAAAAAAGCGTGGGGCGCATTATGCCATATTTTTCGTATATCGAGCAACCCACGCTTATTTCACAATAATACTAGTAATTTTCGTTCATTATTGTTTTCAGTTTATATTAATAATTATTTTTCACTTTTTTAGTTTGATGTGCTTTAAAAGCGTGTTTTTTAGTTTTTTTAAACTATATTTATTATATTTTCTGTCAAAACAATAATCGGGAAGCGGGATGAACCCAATTAATGTGATACAAATTGTTTAATTATTTCAATTGTTTCGGTGGTGCTTTTATAACATAACATATTATGCATATGTCTAGTATAGAAACATGATTAAATGAAATAAATAAACATAGTTTTACATGTGATGAATAACTAAAAGCGAAAGCCAATCGTAGTACATTTGTTTATTGCAATGTGAAAAGTATCGTAAACTTTCTTACATGTTTGTGTGTATTAGTTGTGTGATCTTACCAACTGTGTCTAAAAATAACCAGGATATTCTAATTAATTAAAAGGTGTGAATATGCCCACGAGGAAGGTCTTGTTTCTTTGGGTATTACATAGTTCTATTGGTATTTATTTGATACGAAAATAAAACTATGACATATCTAATCAGAATCTCATTAATTTTTCAAAGGTTAACTGGGTATCTTGCTAGACGCCGTATTATGTGATGTTGCAAATAAACCTCCCACAACCATTTTTTCGATAATTTGGAAAGACATGAAAAAATGATAAAATGATTTTTTTATAGAGTTTTTAAAAAAGGATTCCAGATACAGTAATAAAAAAACAATTGAGCATTAAATGGAAAAGATGGAAGACGAATTTATAATTATTATTTTTTTTTATAGATGATCTTAAAAGATATTCTTTATAAAACGTTTTACATAAAGTCAAAACCGCAGTCAAATAGGTATTCGAAAAATTATACAAGGTTGAAAAAATATGTGGGGATTTCCATCAAAAAAATTAGTCTTTCATCTTTTTAATTTGATGTTCAATTGTTTTTCTGTTATTTTATTATATCTGGATTTCATTTTAAAAGCTTCATAAAAGTATTTTATCATTCTTCCATATTTTTCCAAATTATCGAGTTATTTGCATCACCCTGCACTATGTTTTCCAAATTTAAATAATTATTTAATAAAGTTATACCTAATTCTTGTCGAATTGGTTACATTTTTCCTATTTCTATTGTCATGTAAGCTTCTGTGTTGTTTCTAAAATTTAGCATTAAATGAAAAAGATGGAGGCCGAATTTGTAATTATTATTATTTTTTAATAGATGATCTAAAAATATATTCTTTATAAAACGTTTTATATAAATTCAAAAGCCGCAGTCATGTATTCGAAAATTATACAAGATTGAAAAAAATATGTGGGGATTTCCATAAAAAAAAAATTAGTCTTCCATCTTTTTAATTTGTTCAATTGTTTGTCTGTTATTTTGTTATATCTGGATTTCATTTTAAAAGCCTCATAAAAGTATTTCATCATTCTTCCATATTTTTCCAAATTATCGAGTTATTTGCACTATGTTTTCCAAATTTAAATAATTATTTAATAAAGTTATAATTTTTGTCGAATTCGTTACATTTTTCCTATTTCTATTGTCATGTAAGCTTCTGCTTTGTTTCTAAAATTGAGCATTAAATGAAAAAAGATGGATGCCGAATTTATAATTATTATTATTTTTTAATAGATGATCTTAAAATATATTCTTTATAAAACGTTTTACATAAATTCAAAAGCCGCAATCATATATTCAAAAAAAATTATACAAGGTTGAAAAAATATGTGAGGATTTCCATTAAAAAAATTTGTCTTTCTTCTTTTTAACACGCTTTTATTAGCTTCACCTGTATGTTTGCTTGTTTGTTTGCTTGTTTGTTTGTAACCGACTCTTTGGACTCGATTTTGACCCACTTTAAACGGACAGATTTAATTGAAACTTTGTACACTTACGAAGAACCGGTAACAATACAATAATTTGATAAGTTTATATCATTATCCTGATCAGGATCGCCAGTCCTTTCCTCACGTATCCTCTGCGTGAGAGCAAGAGGCTTAATATGTAAGTACATTCCGTGATCGACAGTTAGCTCGGTGGTCGAGCGGGCTAAGGCAGTCGACGCGAAACGACAGACTCATCGGGCGTGGGTTCAAATCCCATGGCGGAAATAAAAAAAATATTTTTTTTCAGAAATATCTGTTGGATCGTAATATGTTATAATATCAGCATCAATAAGCAATATAAATATAGTTTAAAAAAACTACAAAACACGCTTTCATAGCACATCAAACTAAAAAGTGAAAAATAAATATAGTTTAAAAAAACTAAAAAAACATGCTTTTAAAGCACATCAAACTAAAAAAGTGAAAAATAATTATTAATATAAACTGAAAACAATAATGAACGAAAAATACTAGTATTATTGTGAAAAAAGCGTGGGTTGCTCGATATACGAAAAATATGGCACAAAGCGTCCCACGCTTTTTTCACAATAATACTAGTATTTTTCGTTCATTATTGTTTTCAGTTTATATTAATAATTATTTTTCACTTTTTTAGTTTGATGTGCTTTAAAAGCGTGTTTTTTAGTTTTTTTAAACTATATTTATTAATTTGATGTTCAATTGTTTTTCTGTTATTTTATTATCTCTGGATTTCATTTTAAAAAGGTTCGTAAAAGTATTTTATCATTCTTCCATATTTTTCCAAATTATCGAGTTATTTGCATCACCCTGCACTGTTTTCCAAATTTAAATAATTATTTAAAAAAGTTATAATTTTTGTCGAATTGGTTACATTTTTCCTATTTCTATTGTCATGTAAGCTTCTGTTTTGTTTCTAAAATTGAGCATTAAATGGAGAAGATGGAGGCCGAATTTATAATTATTATTATTTTTTAATAGATGATCTTAAAATATATTCTTTATAAAACGTTTTACATAAATTCAAAAGCCGCAATCATATATTCGAAAAATTATACAAGGTTGAAAATTATGTGGGGATTTCTATAAAAGAAATTAGTCTTCCATCTTTTTAATTTGATGTTCATTTGTTTTTCTGTTATTTTATTATAGGTATCTGGATTTCATTTTAAAAGCTTCATAAAAGTATTTTATCATTCTTCCATATTTTTCCAAATTATCGAGTTATTTGCATCACCCTGCACTATGTTTTCCAAATTTAAATAATTATTATTTAATACATTGTACTGATTCTGCGGTTGGCTCCTTGTGAAATATTATTAAAAATTTTAAATAAACAGAGAAAATTTGCTTTTAAATGTTTTAAAATTGTATTTTCACTCTACACGTGTTTCGGCATTTTAGGCCCTTTTCAAGAGTACAGATGAAAGGTACTAAATTATAATTTGTATTCCTTGCTTATATATTGAATGTTACATCTGGCAACTTACACTAATAAAAATGGTTTGAAAGATTTGGAATTTTTTTAGAAAACTTAAATTACTATCTAAAATGTGGTGACCTGCGAATATTTGTTGTTCATTTGTAATCGTTTTTTTTTATTTTTTGGAAGCTTTCTTAATTTCTAATATTTCTAGTAAGTCTAATTTTTTGCTTTTCTTTTCGGAATGAAGTAATTCTACATTATCCATATTTATAAAGTGATTGTTTTCTATAGAGTGTGTTGACATGCCGGTGCTATATACGTTGTTTACAATAGACTTTTTATGCTCTTCAAGTCGCTTTTTTATGTTACGTCCAGTCTGGCCAATGTATATAGCATTGCAGTCACTACATTTTAGTTCATACACTCCTGTCTTTTGTAGTTTTTCTGTTTTATCCTTATTGTTTATTAACATTTTTCCTAGGTTATTTTTATTTACAGATATTGTATTGCAACCTAATTTACTTAATTTATTGCTGACTTTATCACTAATTCCAGGTCTATAATTAATATATTTATGGATGATATTGTCTTGTAAAAAAAAAATTATTTAATAAAGTTATAATTTTTGTCGAAATGGTTACATTTTTCCTATTTCTATTGTCATGTAAGCTTCTGTTTTGTTTCTAAAAATCAGTGGTCGTGTGGTCTCGCATTTACCGTATTTACAGGCGGTAAATACATTCAATATAACTCAAATAGTATCATGATAATAAGTGACTAATTTTGATAAGAAAATAGCATTAAGCTGAAAATTTTTTGGCTGAATAGAAATCCAATAAAATCTGTCCACTTCTAGTCATATGTGCGAAAATAACCAACCATGGTAACATTTAACTAAAGGCAACCCATGGGTAATTATCACTTATACATATAATAATGTTGTCATAACATAACAAATACTTCATCTGTTTGTTTGTTTGATTTTACAAATTATTGTTATGATAACTGTACCTTTAATTAATAATATTATATAAATAATTGTATTTTTTTTCGTTTTTAAAATATATGTATATTTTTTTTTTGAAAAAAAAATGTGTGGGCATTTCCCACATATTTTTTTTTCGGATTTTTTTGAACCCCGGAAAGGGGTAAAAAAAATAAGGAAGTTTATGTCTTATGACGTCATCCGACTAGGTTTGGGACCAAACACAAGCAGCCAATGAAAGCAAAGACGGTACCGCAGTGTTGCCAGTTTTACGTATTTGAAAGCGTGAGAGTGATTACTTATTCAATTATAAAAAATACAACTATAAATTCATTCACATAGAATTTTTTTTACCTTAGTACGAATAGAAAATTTTATTTGTACCTGATTTAAAACTTTGACATTTAAATATTACAAAAAATCAGCAGAAATCGAATAAATTAGGTTATGTTATAGATTTATTCTAAGTTGCTGCTACGAAATTGACGATTGAAAACAAATATTAATCAGTTATTATAATCATTTTTATTTATTTCTAACTTTCACGATTTAATTTGAATAGTATTAGAGCATGTATTTTATTAAAAAATCGTGAAAATATTTACCGTTTTAAAAATAATTTAAATTATAAATAATGAATAGCAGCAGTACATCAATAACAGAATCATTTTCTTCCCAATTCATTAAGTGGAATATAAATCCTAATAAAAATGACTTACAAATGCCCAATATTGAAAATGTGTATAAAATATACAATAAGTTCAAAAATACGTAAACACTTGCCTTTTATTTTATATCCAAATTAAAATAGTCTTGAAAATGTTTGATATAGCACAACAATTAGTGTACAAATTCACGAAAATATGGCAACACAGGTTCGTCCATATCACAAGGCACATTATTTCATTGGTTGATTAACTGGCGGCAATCTTAAATTAATTCAAACTTTACATTTTTTTTGTTGTTAATTTTTTTTTTTTTAATTCAACTACATGGATACATAAATAGTGTTGAATCATATACAATAAAAAGAAATCCAAATTTTAATTAGTGGAACATCCATTAACAATATGGAGTAAACATATTAATTATTAGAATTGCAAAAAAATTTTCTCACCGAATGAACCACGTCCAATGATAAATCCTCATATTTTTTTTAAATAATGACCCTACTCGCCTACGGCGTCGGGCAGTTGCTAAGCAACAAGCTATCGACTCATTATTAGAAAAAAATTATCGCGTGATTTTCATTGCCCTTGGTTTCATTAGCTGATAACAAAAATTGTTGTTACAATGAAAAAATGTGGTGTGATTTTGAAATTTAAATACCACACTTTAATTTAAAAAAAATTCTTTGTTGATATGACGAACAATAATTTTCGACTCAAAAATTAAGAATGAAGTATTATTTATATATTTTGTATTTAAAGTTTTTATTCCTGATACTATTTTGTACTTGGAAGTGTTAAAAACAAACAAGCTATAAATATATTTCCAAACTCTTATATAAGACCGAGTGGAAAACTGTTCTAATAATACATTATATTCATTAAGAAGAAGCGGAAGAAGCATATTAAAGAATTATACAGGGTGACTCACCAAAACATTCGACTTCAATTTTTTGCACTTTATTACCAAACGCCTATGAATATGGCTCGTGGTCGACCGGTAAGAAAACTTGCCTCTCTGTTTTAATATTAATTAGTTATTATAAAAAATTTGGCAAAGACGAACCGTCTGGTAACAACATTGTCCATTGGCTTTATTGAAATATTAAGAATTTTCTTACGTAAAATATGTATCTAGAACACCTGTTACTAAATAGTTACTTATTTTTCAACACGGAAAACTAACATTTAATTGCCCTGAGGAAGGTGTAATAAAACACCGAAACGTGGGATTTACAAAAATATAGTTTTCTTTAACAAGATACCTTAACCTAAGAAAACAAATCGATAACTAAATTAACAGGACTTAAAAATACACAAGTTATTCTTATAACTAATAGTTTTCCTTTTTTTCCTTGGATTTTCTTCATTTTGTTCAGAATCACACTACATGTATCACTATTCGGATACCCAAAAGAAAGGTTGAAGCTTGTGGAAGAAATTTTAACATATGGGGAAAGTTTCGACCATAAAGTTGTCGCAAATGATTATGTTTGTCATTCTTTAATGTACATTTTGTACATTTAAGTCGAGATTTAAGTTACACTGAGACTGTGACTGGGATAAGGTACAAGAAACATTTTATGGTGATTTTTATTGCTTGAATAGTGTGAATCTTCGGCTGGAAATGGTTTTATATATTTTTAGTCATTAGTCGATGTGGCCTGTCTTGGCCTGGAAAATCGTGGAATTCCGTTGAAGTATAGTACGAGAAATCGGTATAGTGACGGGACGTGCGGGGTAAGACGCTACATGACGGCGGGAAATGTCTAACACATGACATCTTCCGTCTTTTACACCGCTTACATTAAAGCCAGAAAGATGACTGTTGTTTTTGTTGGCACGCGACCGAGGCGAAATTTCACTTACATTCTGTGATAGTTCAGGTCCGCACTTAATTTTCTTAGCATAATTATTTTATATCTGTTTATTTGCTGGTGTGTTTTTGAAAGGTTATTGTATTGCAGCGAGTTGTGTAATATACCATATGGTAAGTGTAATATTATAAGTAATAATTATTTTATATCTGTTTATTTGCTCTTGTATTTTTTGAAAACAATGATCCGATACTGGTCAATCGAAAATACTGGACCCAAAACTTTTAAGAACTTTAGTTTAAGACGCATATCAGAAAAATTAAACTATTGACGTGGAAGACAGAAAACTAAAAGAAATGGATTATCGTCTAAAATATACCAAAAGAACTTTAGAAACTTGGCTGAGAAAAGTTGGATTTAAACATCAAACTATTAATAAACGCATGGCGATTATGGAAAGCAGACGAATAGTGAATTGTCGAGATTCATATCTAGAAGAGATAAAAGAACTCAAAAGGGAAAATAGATCAATTTAAAATCCAGATGAAACTTGGTATGATACTCATGACACCGTAAAAAAAGGATGGACTGATGGATCTAGGAAATGTCAACCAATCTCATTGCCTCCTAATAAAGGGACTTAGTTGATTATATTACACTGTGGATCAGTTGATAGACGGGTTGATAATGCATTGAAACTGTGCGGAAAAAACATGGGAGACTGCAACGTGGACTACCATAAGAACATATGGATGGAGAAATATTTGAGGAATGGTTTGAAAATATCCTAATTCCAAAATTAAAACCGAATAGCATTATTGTTCTTGACAATGCGAAGTACCATTCGAGACAACTGTATAAAATTCCTAACAAGAGTTCTACTAAGCTGGAGTTACAAATTTTTTTAATGGAACATGATCTCTATTATGATAAAAATTATAATAAGCACAATTCTTGGAAATCGTGCAAATGAAAAATTATGAGAAGTATATTATAGACACTGTAGCGGAAAGATTTGGCCACAAAGTGTTGAGATTACTTCCATATTTCGGTATTTTTAACCCGATTGAATTAATTTGGTGTAAATTGAAGAAAAATGTCAGAAAATGAAATGCTTTTCCGAAATTCGAAAAAAAGAGTCGTAGAGTTAATTCAAAATGAAGTGTTGAAAATTAATAAGGAAGATTGGGAAAAAAGAATTAGAAAAGTAATTACAATTGTGGATGATTATTAAAAAATTGCTGAATGTCATATAAATGGTAGAAATAATTTTTTTATAAATTTGAACGACGATAGTAGTTTATCTGAGAATTAAGAAGTGGCAGTGGCGGTTCGTGGGTCAAGAGATAGGGAGGTCAATTAGAAAAGTTTACTGTATTACCTACCTTTTAAAGTGATTTAAATTCCAAGTCGATCCTCCGGTCTTTTTGAGGTGCAAAGTGGGCAATTACTTTTTCATTAAAGTCTTTTATCTTCTTTATTAATGCCCTTTCTATGGTAAGCATAGCTAAAGAAGATAACCTTTCCTGACCCATGGTATTTCTTAAAAATGCCTTTATTCTTTTTAAGGTAGAAAAACAACGTTCACTTTCGACGGTAGTCATAGGGAAAGTACACAAGCTTTTTAACAGTTTGACACTTTCAGAAAAAGTATTGCACAAATTATTGTTAATAAAAAGCTGTAACAAAGCAACTACACCTTCACTATTGGAAAAATCTTCTCGGCTATATAATACTTCTAATTCAGTTTTAAGTTTCAAATGATTTATGACTGGATACTTCGTTTTAACTAATTTAAACATATCTTGAGGAAAGCTTTTTTTATAATCTTTAAATCGATCTGCGTGAAATAACTGTGACACTGCTAAATGATTACTGAAGCCAAACCTGTTTTTGATCTCAGATGTAATTATATTACAAACTTCTAATGAAATTCTCCTTTTTGATTCATCCGTTTTATATCTCTGGGCAGACTGCATGGATGTCTCCTCCAAATAGTTATTAAAAATTTTATTTCTGATGTCTTCAATTTTACTATTAAAAACGCCAATACACTTATTTACTGTTATGACATCGATATTACATTTTTGTAATTGATTGAACAATATATCACAATGAGGCATAACTAAATGAAAAAAATTTAACCAGTAAAGAAAATGTTCATTTTGTAAGTAGTTTTTTAAACCAATAGCTTGGTTTAGAGTGTTGTTTTCTGATTCATTATCAATGATTTTTTCTAAACAATCTAATAATTCTGTTCGATAGGTATAAACAGTCTCTATGCACTTTGTATTAAAATTCCATCGTGTTGGAGCCGCTTTAGGTAATCTCACCTTAACAACATTATCTAACACGGCTGTTCTTTTTGGCGATAGTAAACACCAAAAACACTGTTTTACTAAATTTCACGACAAGTAGAGATTTACTAATAAAATGTTCACAAATAAAAGCATTAAAAACAACGCGACAGAATTTACCGACCAACGCGTACCTAGTCAGCATTAAGACTGCTCTACTAAACTTCGTGCGTTACCGTTTCCGTAAAATGTGACAGGGACATTGTCCCCGCCAGTGTTTTCTGTTTCTTTTGCTTTCTGACGATTCGCGCATAAGTCTATTTCACTTTAATTCGTTGTAAATTCGGTCCGTAGCTAGCTTTGAGGACAAGTTGTGGATTGACCCAAGATTTTTAAATTCTATAAATGAATAATGTAATGAATATGAATGTGCTCGGAGGGGATAGATATTTGAATAGTATTGTGCATAGAATGAACTAGAAACTTTAATATATTTTTTAAGAATAATAATATATGTTATATTATATATTTTTAAACTTCAGAAAATGAATAGCTCTATTTTTTTATTTGTATGTGGGAGGTCATTCACCAAATGACCCTATAGAAGAACCGCCAGTGAGAAGAGGGTGGGAAGGGCAAGGATCCAGAGGAAGAAGCGATGTGAGGTGAGGTAAAGTGAAATGATGTGAAGTGAAGAAGTGAATTTTGTGATATCAACTGTATTATTTATTTCCGTTTTTATGCTTTCCTAGTTCAGTGCTTGAAAAAATATTCTTTTTCAGGATGTTATTATTTATAATATTTTTTTTTTCATTTTGTCTCCGTTTTTATTATAGTAATAACTAGAGCTGTCCGATGTGCCTGGAGTACAGCCACGGTCTTGCGCTGTCGTCACACGTGCCGATTTAGAAGTGATTTACGCTGCAGTTTTATTTGAAAGGTTAATGCGTGAGGTTGTACCTATAAATTATACATAATGTCAAACGCGCCAAAGGGTAAAAAACGACCGTACGCGGACACAGTGAATAAATTTATGCAAAATAGTTTGTAAAGTTTGCAATCAAGACTTAATGTGCTGGCACAAAACAGATTGTCGTCGTCATATCAATACCGTGCAACATCAAAATAAAAAAATGGCATGCCTTTGACAACTCAGTTTATGTTTGATTTATTGTTAATGTTAATAGCCTGTAATATTCCGCTACACATACTGGATAAACAACCATTTCGGGAGTTTTGGAATAAATACAATCCCCAGGTGAACTTACCAAGTCGTACATCGTTATGTAGATATATTCCAGCTGTTCGTGAAGACATTGTAAATAGGATTAAATGTGGATTAAAAAATACACGGCTCTGGTTATGTATTGACGAGACGACAGATTGTAAAAAAAATTCTATTTTAAATATTATAGTACGTGTACTGGACCCTCTTAAACCAACATTTCCACGGCTTTTTATTATGCTGAATATTTTCAACAAATAAAAGATGTGATACTACAGTTCAACCCTAACGAGGCTGCAGCTATTAGGGAAAGCCAGACAAGCTTTCAAGGCGTTTCCCTTGAAACAGATTTAAAAAGTATTAATAACAATTATAGGGGACTACACGACGCAATAGAAAAATTGCAAAATAGTTCGTTGTCGTTAAGTGGAATCGCTGCAAATAGTGGACGACGTAAAAACACAGCTACAGGCTATAAATGACGCAAAAAATAATCGCGTTAGTGAAAAATTCGAGAGTGTATTACAGAAAGATCCTGATTTTAGCAAATTAAGACAAATTTGTGATGGTGCATCTACAACTTCGTTAAGTGAGTTCACAGATTGTTTTACTAATGCCTGTATTACATCCGTAGATGTCGAACAATCATTTTCAAAATACAAACATATTTTTTCACCAAAGCGAACATCGCTGACAGAGACAGCTGTAGAAACATACCTGATGCTATTATACTATAGATCTTCCCCACTTTGTGATGACGACAACCAAACTACTTCATAAATCTGCTTAAAAGGGTGAGTTTTATACAAATTTTTATAAAATGTAACATTATTGTTAAAATTTATTTCCATTTACTATACTTATTCAAGTATTATGATATGATGTAAACATATGAGTCATATGACGGCTCTGTCGGCCAGGTGACCTCGGACAGCTCTAGTAATAACTTTACCATACTATTAGAATATATTTTTAGTTTATTTACTGAGAAAAATATTTGTTTCTGTTACTATTTTGAGAGTATATTTTTTGTTTTTATTTTGTTTTAAAGGTTTCTTGTTACTTTTTAAATAATTTCTTTATTCTATAATAATATTCCATACCCATCCTTTTCCTGGCAAGAAATGCTCATACCTCCTCGCGGTACTTGCTAGGTAGTAACAATTTATATTAAACGAACTTGAATACAGTAACTACTGTATGTGTAGTCAATACTTTAAATTCAATACTTTTATTTCAAGTTAATACTATTTTCTATAATTGTTAAATTGTTGCTAGCTAAACCGAGCACAAAAACCTACATTGAAAAAGAAAACGAACGAGCAATGCAGATAAATCCGGCTCTGCGTTCTGTAGCATTTTACCCCGCACGTCCTGTCACTAAAGCGGTTTCTCCTACTATACTTCAGAAGTAAATGTTTGGTGTATAGATTTTTGTCGACAAGTTTACTTATCTCTCGGAAAAATGTATTAGAGTGATATTATGCAAAGAACGAAATGTGAATGTATTTTAAGGACTTCTATGACATAATAAAAAATATTTTTAAAATTATCAGTCACTACAGATATTTCAAAGGTCGATTTTTTTAATGAATATAAGATTGTAATAGAGATTAATATTAATTTTGAATTTATGAGTAATTACTTAGATAAATCTCCGGTAATTCCTTATCAGCAGTTGAAAATATGATAAAAATTGACACCGAATAGTTACATACTGTATACTTACTTACAGCAAGGTATGTGTATGGTGTAATTAACATACTACTTTGCGAAAAATATTTTACCTTTGTGTTGTAAACATACATTAGGTATTTACTTACGGATGTCAAAATTGTGTGATCGGCGCATTCGCCAAAATAACGGAATCTTTCAACGTAATTTTCACCAACTTCAAGACGTCTGATTAAATTGAAAATTTGCACACGTATTAAGTACCGATGACAATACAATAATTTGAATGCGTATCGACGCATTTCTCTTAAAAATATTTTTTCAAAGCGGATGTCAAAGTTGTGTGATCGGCGCATTCGCCAAAATAACGGAATTTTTCAACGTAATTTTCACCAACTTCAAGACGTCTGATTAAATTGAAAATTTGCACACGTATTAAGTACCGATGACAATACAACAATTTGAATGCGTATCGACGCATTTCTCTTAAAAAAAAATTTCTAAGCGGACGTCAATGTCGTGTGATCGGCGCATTCGCCAAAATATCGCATCCATGATAAGTTGGCAGAAAGTTAACCACTGATTGAATACCGTAACTCATACTATACTTGAAATACAAGATGAACTAGTTACCAATTTACGATAAGAATGTTTTTTTTAAGCATTTAATTCTTTCGTTTTGTCAAAATATACAGCAATTCAACAATAGCAATACAATAATTTGAAAAAGAAAATAAAAAAGAAAAAATTCCGAAATAAATTCAAATCAATTTTTTTAAAAAAATTTTAATTGAAAAATTTCAACAAAAATTCTTGAAGACTATTACATTTGTTTTCGTTTCACGACTAAAAAATAAAAAAATAAATTATAGTTTAAAAAACTAAAAAAAACACGCTTTAATAGCAAACCGAACTAAAAAGTAAAAAATAAGAATGAAGTGATTGACAAAAAAAATCATTTTATTGTAAAAAGCGTGGGGCGCTTTTTAACACGCTTTTATTAGCTTCACTTGTATGTTTGTTTGTTTGTTTGTTTGTTTGTAACCGACTCTTTGGACTCGATTTTGACCCACTTTAAACGGACAGATTTAATTGAAACTTTGTACACTTACGAAGAACCGGTAACAATACAATAATTTGATAAGTTTATATCATTATCCTGATCAGGATCGCCAGTCCTTTCCTCACGTATCCTCTGCGTGAGAGCAAGAGGCTTAATATTGTAAGTATATTCCGTGATTCTCAGTTCGGTCGTTGGCCGAGCGTGCAAGTCTTAGTCGACGCGAAACGACGGACTCCTCGGGCGTGAGTTCAAATCCCATGGCTGAAATAAAAAAATAATTTTTTATCAGAAATATCTGTTGGATCGTAATATGTTATAATATCAGCATCAATAAGCAATATAAATATAGTTTAAAAAAACTACAAAACACGCTCTCATAGCAGATCAAACTAAAAAAGTGAAAATAAATATAGTTTAAAAAAACTAAAAAACACGCTTTTAAAGCACATCAAACTAAAAAGTGAAAAATAATTATTAATATAAACTGAAAACAATAATGAACGAAAAATACTAGTATTATTGTGAAAAAAGCGTGGGGCGCTTTGTGCCATATTTTTCGTATATCGAGCAACCCACGCTTTTTTCACATTAATACTAGTATTTTTCGTTCATTATTGTTTTCAGTTTATATTAATAATTATTTTTCACTTTTTAGTTTGATGTGCTTTAAAAGCGTATTTTTTAGTTTTTTTAAACTATATTTATTACTATATTTTTATGATAACTCTACTTTTATTAATAGCTACCAATAAAATATTTATAACAATTGATATCAAGCACCTCACGCTTTTTACAATAAAATGATTTTTTTTTGTCAATCACTTCATTCTTATTTTTTACTTTTTAGTTCGGTTTGCTATTAAAGCGTGTTTTTTTTTTAGTTTTTTAAACTATAATTTATTAAATGTCACATGCAAACATAGTAATCATAGAATCTCCTTTTAAAATATTTGTATTGATTTACCAAACACCCTGTATGTTGTATCAAAAAAGCATAAACTAGAATTAAAATTGTAGAAACGTTTGGATAAAAAAATATGTTGAAGTAAACAAACACTACCTATAGTAAACTTTTAACACTTTTGCATTCGAATTTATTTTAATATCAGGAAGGTATTGAAGTAACAAATATGCTGCTTAACAAAAAAAAATTTTTTTGCGCTGAAATTATGAGCATAGTGTTTTAAAATTTCTTTTGTTATTATAGGAACTTATTAGATGCAATTCAGTTGCAAATGTTTCCAATTGTTTGGTACTCAGTATGATCCTTTTACGTCTGTAGCGTATGTAAAACGTATAAAAATGTATAGAATTTGCATAAGAATAGTATTATATTGTAGGTTATTAATTTTTTTTTAAAAAAGTTGTACTAATACATGTTTTCTACGAATATTTTTATGATTTTTTGGATGTTGGAGGCTAAGGGATAGTAATAATTGTAGCTAAAGAGATACAGCATTTATTTAAAAATATAGAATGATCAAAAAAATAAAAACTTTAAACAGTGCACGCAGCCTATCAGTACTAATAAAACTATAAAAAAAATACACAAAACAGTACTATATCGATTAGAATACAAGAAAAATATCAAGTCCTTTTTTATTTAGATGCCCAGGAGCTTTCACAAGCCAATATAAATGCTTTCCATGTTTACTGAATAGCATGCTTTCAGATTTACTCTTGCTAGATCTTGAACGTTAAGAAAACATTTGCAAAGTACTCACCTTTTATTTGTTAAAAAATGTGGAACTGAAAGTGAAAAATCTGGAAACCGGGAAACAGCTGAGAGTTACAATCTGTCAAATGTCACGTATCATCCATAGATGATAGATTATTATTTATTTGTCATTAAAACTTTTTGTATGTACTTAAAATAAACACAAAACGTGTACATAGCACATATTTTTAAATTCATCCTTTTTTTGCCAGTTGTTTCATAGTCCTGGTACGTAATTTTATGACGAAAATTTACTAATACGAAATTAGCTCGTAAATAGTATATAGTTCATTTCATATCAATTTTACGGACATAAAAGTATACAGTGCGTCCATAAAGTAACGCATAAATTAGTTATTAGGTAAATAAACAATATTATTGAAAATTTCCGAAACACGTCGATTTTTGATTTTAATTTGCTGTTTTTTCAAATAATAATTTAATATACAGAGTGATCTACCTTCGAGTAATGACGTCATCACCGGTTTTTTTAAATGGAACACCCCACTTTTTTCCCAATTTCCGAATGTCCCTTGCTGAGCTGATTCCAAAAATGTATCACAAGTTGTTTCAAATTGGTACAGGGTGGCAAACAATACAAAAGGTGTTTATAAAAATTGTAATTAGAAAGTTATACGTTACTGTTTTTTTACAAAAGGCAATTTATAATAAATGTTCAAATTGTTCTTCATTGACCGCCAGACAATGACTTAACCGGGCAATACATTCGTCTCTGACATTTTGTAGCACAGCGGGTGTTATGTTCAACATATCTTGCCTGATTCGGTCTTTTAGCTCACGGATATTGCCAGGTCTGTTGGTATAGACTTTAGATTTTAAATAACCCCATAAAAAGAAGTCTTGTAGACTAAGATAAGGTGATCTAGCAGGCCATTCCACTGTTCCTCTTCTTCTTATCCACCGATCTGGAAAGGTTCTGTGTAAAAACTCGCGCACAGCTGCAGCGAAATGTGGCGGTGCGCCATCCTGTTGAAACCAGATTCTACTGTCTAAAGTATTGGCTATTTGAATATCAGGAAAAAGCCGGGTCAAATCAGGAATTAATGTATTTTGTAAGGAATTCAGATACAATGCTCCTGTCAAATTTTCATCAAACAAATATGGACCAACAATTGTATTTCTCACAATACCAGCCCACACATTGACCTTTTGTGGTCGTTGCGTATGGTATTCTTGCATCCAGTGTGGATTTTCCTGTGACCAATAACGGGTGTTTTGCCGATTAACATGCCCATTCAAGTAAAACGTTGCTTCGTTGGAAAATAAAACGTTAGCAATGAAATTGTTATTCCGATTATTTTGGTCCATCATATACTCGCAGAATTCATTTCTTCGGTCATAGTCGTCTTCAGCCAATTCATGGATGACGTACTTTATAAGGATGGTATTTTACCTTTTTAAAAATGTTCGACACTGAAGACTCAATATTCAAATCCCTAGATACTCCCCGCACTGTACAATGTGGATTTTCTACTGCCGACAAAATTACGTCTTGTTGAATATTTTCATTAACTTTAGGTCTACCTTGCTTTGGTGCATCCCTCACATGTCCTAATTCTCTGTATTTTCGCTCTATTCTGCTTACCGCAGATTGTGAAATAGATTCACGATCTGGGTGCATTTCATGAAATAATCTGCATACCTCTTGTTGAGTCCGCATCCTATCGCCAACACCAATCATCATTAAAATTTCAATCCTCTCCCTTTCAGTTAAAGGCATTTTCAAATAACAGTTTTAAAATGATAAATTAGATTTAGATTTCACGTAAACAAACCTACTTTGAAGCGTTAACAATACAGAAGTGAACTTTTTATGACAGTTCTTAACGCCAATTAAAAAAACAAATGGCAAAAAATACCTACAAACAATAAAAATAGTACGGTATAGTCGAGGGACGATACGTTAATTTCATTTAATTTTTTTAGTACGTTTATTCATTTGTAAATAATTTGTAATTTTGGTATTGTTGCCCACCCTGTATCAATTTGAAGCAACTTGTGATCATGTTTGGAATCAGCTCGGCAAGGGACATCCGGAAATTGGGAAAAAAGTGGGGTGTTCCATTTAAAAAACCGGTGATGACGTCATTACTCGAAGGTAGGTCACCCTGTATATTAAATTATTATTTGAAATAACAGTAAATTACAATAAAAAATCGACGTGTTTCGGGAATTTTCAATAATATTGTTTATTTACCTAATAATGAATTTATGCGTTACTTTATGGACGCACTGTATACAATTTTGCAACATACTCAGTTTAGTCTGACGCCAAGTAACTAAGTAATAAACTATTATGATATAAAAGAGAATCATACCCAAAGGATACGTATATTATAAATCGTGGGTTAATAGTCTCACTGTTCTCAACGTAGAAATACAAATAATCTTACGAAGTAAGTCTTTTCAAGAATTTTTGGATAGCGTAATCGGGAATATCACGAATATTGCACTTTTTGTGAATAAAGACGAAATTTTGGCTTAGACATTCTGTTTATACATTAATCAGTGCAGCAAACAAAAAATATTATTTAAATTTGATTTAAGTAATGTGTGATATACAGTGTTCGCAAGAGCCGGACATATTCTCTTTTGATGGTTATTGTATTAACAAGTCATCCATTTTATGTTTTTCAAATAAATCTGTATTCTATTATATTTTCTGGGAAGTGATTTCTAATACGCTACTGTAGCATGTTTATTATTATTACAATTACATAAATATCTAATAATAATAATAATATTCTTATAATTGTATTCTTTCTTCATAGTTTCTCATATCCATTAATAAACAAAATAATAATATAATTTACTTGTATATCTCAATAGTAGTCATGTCGTAACAACCACAATGTTTTTTATCTAAAGGATATTGTTATATCTATTAAAAATATGTATTATGTATAATTTGGAATACATTATTATTAAATTCAACAAAATACCCTATTATACAGTGTGTCGTATTGAAGATGAAGGCAGCCTGATACGTTCGTTACATTCAAGAGTAGAGATTTTAATTTTTTGACAGTCGTAGAACCTCATGAGAGAAGCATTTGAGGTACTCAACTCAAATATAAGTTGTAACCCCAGTCTACTGTAACCTCCAGAATAGGGCAAATTTTCAATATTCTGCTTCGCGTTGGAGATTTCGAAAAAGTTATTAGAGAAAGTCATTCAGAATGAAATTTTGACCCCATGCACCGAGTTTCGATGCAAAATTGGCATTTTGAATCTTTTTGTAGTATTGCACTGTCAGTTTTGACTTTCAGTTTTGACTAAAGTGCCATGGAAAAAATTGCACCAGAAATTGAAGCACAAACTGATACAGAAACAATGAACTATTGAAAATTATTGAATGTCTCTTTCAACTAGCCTGCCCTCAGTCCTAATGTAGTTCTCAATTCTTTTGCGGTTATGATTTGTTACTCTCCTTATGTCTGGTATACTGATTTTACGGCAGACTTGCCTTATTCTGGCACAAAATTCCTCTCAGTTTTAAGCCCTTGTTCTGTAAACTTTATTCTTGAGAGTACCTCAGAAATAAAAATCTAAAGGTGTCATATCGGAAGACCTGGGGGCCACAGTTCAAAGGGGCCATGTTTGATCATCCTGTATAATTTTCTAAACATTTAATTGCAGCTTTTGAATTTTCAAAATAAGCAAAATTTTTTGTAAAATATGACTTCGATAAACTGAAAATTAAAAAAATTTACCAATATTGTGAACTCCATCCGGGGACACACTGTATATGCGGGATCATCCATAAGCAGGTACTAATAGTAATATGTTTATTACTAATAGTAATATGTTTCATATTACCCCACTTTATGTTGCGTATTAATCCGGTAATTAAGTATACAGGGGGCAGGTTTCCTGGAAATTTGTGTTATAGAGGTATAAAAGAATATTTGAAATCAGTATCTCCAGGGAAGCCAAATTTTGTATGTTCTCCACTTGAACGAGCAAAAAAATTTGGTTGAATAAGGTACTACTCCCTTTAACTCTTACATATTTTATATCCACATTTCTAATTTCATCAAAAATATTCCTTTTTTATAGTTACACAAATTTCATTTTAAATTAATTTTTACTGTAAATTTCAAAAAAAGTGTAACTTTATAAAAGAGCAATATTTTTTTATGAATTTTGCAATCTGTCGATATATTTCCATTTAATTTACACAATTTTTGCAAATTTCAATCTCAATTTTTTTTCTGCAAAACTTTTTCATTTAGTTTTGGTAGTTATGTCAAGTATCACCAAGTTTCCATGCACCATTACTAAAATATGACAATCTAAATTTCACCAGCCGCCACTGGTATTAAAGGTTCTATTTCATTAACATTAACAAAATTTTACCATGGTAAAACCACAAGTAAAACTTACATCAGATATCAAATATTGGCCATAAGAATAATTAGATTAAATGGTGCTGTTTGAATTTGCATCTTAGGTTAAATATACCAATGAATGTGTTTTTGTAAATTAATGGACTTTTAATCATTTAATATAAGGTTATTGGTATCAAAATTAGTGATTTTTAAAGATAAATCTGTTCGTAAAGAAAAATTAAAAATATCTGATGTGGCCAACTTTCATGTTTCATTAAAATTTTAAATAATTAATTATCAGCGTCATTCGATACTGTCAATAATAATTCATGTCATATATTTTAATAATTTTTTATTATTGACGTTGACATTTTTGTAACTAAATTAGACCTTTTAAATATCAAACTGTTAAATTTATCCTAACCCCACTTTATGAGGCCAAATGTGTAAAATATTTCAGTTTACATCAGCTTTATTTAAGTACTTGGAAAATTTATTTCATTGGCTTGATATAGTAGACATGATTTATAATTTTACATCGATAATATATTTTTTTGTAAAGTCAAATACAAAAAAGTTTGAGTCCTGTGGCCAATTTTGCTCATCACCGAATTTTTCATTATCTTTGGCCTTTAGAACAAGTGTACCAAATTTGAAAGCTTTATCTCAAAAACTGTGGCTGCAATCGCGATACTACAGACATGTGTAAGGATTTTTTTTTCATAAAGTTATGTTTTTTCATCATAATTCGTCGAGATTCGTCCAGAAATGCAATAAAAAATTTTAATTTTTTTTCCCGAAATTGTACCTTTTTTCTTCTTTCATTCATTATGTTTCTTCTGGTGGTACTACATTCACCAAATTTAGTGTGTCACCTAAAACGTTGATAATATTAACTGCCATATTTGGGAATTCTCCCATTAATATTTATCGCGGACACACACACACACACACACACGCACGTGCATACACGAGCACCCACACGCGCAGCCACTCGCGCACCCACTCGCGTATTCATACGCGCACCCACACGCGCATCCCACACGCACACCCACACGCACGCACACACGCGCACACTCACACACACCGACAGACATCATTCGGAAAATAGTCAGAATGGATTCAGGAAGGTTCAAAACGTATATATCAATCAAAATCTCGAGGTTGAAAAAAATCACGATTACTATACTTCCTTATATTAGGTATAAGAAGGTAAAACCCAATGCACTCTTTATAAAAATGGGTGCAAACCCGGGTTTAAGCTCATAAAAAATAAAACCGGGTGTTTTCCCATCTCTAATATAAATTGTAGGTATTATCATCGTCGATTCCATTCATGTTGCTGGCTAGAAACAGCATAAACATTTGTCGCTGACTACGTTGAGCAGCAGTTTCCAGTTAGCTCATAGTCAACCGTCTCGTTCAGCGAACTGCTGTCGGTCAGACGGTCAACTTCCCAACGGTTGTGTTCGTTAAACGCGCCCATCGTAATCATTAGGATACCTTCGATTTGGACGTGAAGGTCATTCGGGAGTTTCTTCGATACAGTGCCAGTGGCTACTATAAACGTAGTCATAGATTTATCATCTCTAATTACTGAGTAATTAGTCATTTCCGTTTCCATACTAAGATAGATGTGCTCACACCAGGATTAGCTTATCTCAGTCGCTAGAAATGTAAAAAAAATAATAAGAGTTATTTAGTTTCTGGTTTTGCCCCATCATTCCGCGTTACAACAGTTTTGCCTCGATTAAGTTGTTAAAATCATAATAAATCCACCTGTCGTCTCCCACCAATTCAACGGTATATATTCCTTTGACAGCGCCCTTGACGTAAATGTCTAATAATAATTGCCTATTATAATAAATAGAATTATTTTATTTTATTAAACTTACCTGCCAGTTTTGTGACCTTGACACAAAAAAAATTACGTAAGAAATAAACAAATACTTGATACAACAATAATAATTATAAATGGTATCCTATCATTTTTTAATAAATTTTAAGAGATAGGGCGAAACATGTTCTATTTTCGACTAGTACCATCTTTTATTTTATATATAAAGACTTTGAAACTGAATCAATAAACTGTTATCTTCACTTATCTAAACCCGTCTTACCCAGTCTCAGACTACTCTGGTATAGAAGGTTATATAATCCAGTAGACTAGAACATCTCAATCCGTCAAGAAGTACGTCACATTGACTATTAATGTGACTTTTCTGTTACAGGTCGAAGAAAAACGAAATAATGATCTAAAAAAAATCTTCCACTCGATACATCCTTCCTTTGAAGCACAAATCTGAGGCCATTTATAAAGAAAAAACTAAGCAACAAGGCGCGATAAATGTTGAAACACGTTTCTATACATATAGCAAGATATTAGGAAACGAGTAGTTAGTTAAAAAATAATTTGTCCGAAGTTCATGGTGACTAAAAATTTTAATATGTCAGCATTACAAAACCCAGTGACTAATCCAAGTAGTGTTAGTGAATTTTACAATGGAAAAACTGTTTTCATTACCGGGGGTACTGGTTTCATGGGGAAGGTGCTTCTAGAAAAGATACTCAGAGCCTGTCCTGGCGTTTCCAAAATCTACCTGCTTATTAGGCCTAAGAAAGGACAAGATGCACAAGAAAGACTACAACAACTTTTGTGTTCTCCGGTAAGTGATTTCTGCCTTCAATGTACTAAGAAAATACTTCTGTTACGTATTCGTTTAGTCAGTGGTTCTGTGAAACGAGATACATACGTATATATTACTGTTAAACTTGCATTTAAAAAGTGTACCTAGTTATGAACGTTAACAATAATATAATCTTATCACAATGTTTTTCTCGCAATGCTAGTTATTGAATGACATTTACCCTGATATTTATCCTGAGCGAGATGTTGCCATTCTTTTTCGGGTTACCCAGGAAATCCAACCAGTGCAAAATTGGACGACACACTACAAAAGTACCTCAAAACTTTAAACATCCGAATTTTGTTTGGTTATTAAATTATTCTGCATTAATTAATATTGAACATGGCGGATGACCAGTCGTTTTTAACTGGAATCTTTTTATCGGTAATTTTTGGTTATGTTTGAGGTATTGCAGATAGATTACACATCACCTTAAATTAAAGGATACTCACCGAACCCTGGAAACTAACAACAACTATTGAAAAGTCATGGATTTGAAATCCTAACCTGGAATAGATTTTTGAGGAAAACGGACAAATTGTTTTGGTTTTTAAAATTTATATAAGCTCCTAAAAATTGCGTACTTTATCGCTTAGGTATTAAATTGTCTCTATTTAAAAGACATAAATCTTTTAAATTTACTGTGACATATTTATGATTCTAGAAGGACTTTTCTTAGTTGCCAATTTATTCGTGTTTCTTAATGTTGTCTTTCGTACTTTAATGCTTTGTTAGTAGCGAGATCTTTTATTTTTGGCAACTTTTTTGTTGATTTCTTGTATCGATTCATAAAAAAAGCTCTGGACGATGGGAAAAAAACGATTTGCATATTTGAATTAATCTGAAAATATACTATAACTGAAAATGTACTATAAAGGTCACTAACCCGAAGTATACTTAATTTATAAATGGGCGACATTCATAGTTTAAATTTAGTTTTAATTACTCCAGATGATGGTAATTTGGTTGACGAAATGCGCCTTGTATTTAGTATGTTGGTATTTATGGAAGCAACCAATGTTAATAATGCGTATAGGTAATAATATCCCCATCAAGTTTAATGTAATAAAATTTGGGATCCCACAAGGAAGTGTATTATGTCCTCTAGTGTTTTCTATTTCTTTAAACACTTTTTCAAACAAGTCATTAATTATCAATCTTGCAGATGATACGTTGTCTACGATGATGAAAACTGGGTTCGGTTAACTAAAACTAAAAACTTAGTAAAAATACAAAAATAGTTCCATTACAAGTTGTTGACACTACACAATTTCCGTGCCATTTTTCTTAATTATAAACTTTTCCAAGTAAATGGCAAATCATATATCATAAAATTTACTGATAACATTCAATATCTAGGTATTTTTATAAACATATCAGTGTTGAGATATCTATGATGTTGTAAATAAACTACGAAAATTCATTTTAGATTAATATCAAAAGTAAATATTAGCTATTAGACATTTAAAATCATTTCACTCTTCATATAAATGTCGAAATACTAGGAGTAAATATAAACTTAATTGAAAAAAACAATAAATGATGCTTTTATCTTAAGCGGCCGTCACACTATCAATATTTCTGGCAGTATTTTGAATCTTGTCAATAAATAGCTATTTGTATAACAAGGGAGGAGAGTGTAACATCTCATCCCGGGGGTAGCTCTATATATATATATATATATATATATATATATATATATATATATATATATATATATATATATATATATATATATATATATATATATATATATATATATATATATATATATATATATATATATATATATATATATATATATATATATATATATATATATCTGTGTGTGTGTGTGTGTGTGTGTGTGTGTGTGTGATTTTTCTACGACCTTTAATATAAAGAACGAGTGAAAGGAACATTTCAAAAAGGTATATTGGCATTATGACATTTTAATAGTAATTTGAATAGTATGTCGTCGAATATTAAAATACCAGTTTTAAAAGCTGTTGTTATGATGACAAAAATTAATTAAGGCGACAAATCAATTATAATTATATTTTTATAATGAACTGTATTGTTTAAAAATTAATAAAACATTATAACACGTTACAATGAAATTACTTGCCTTAATTTTGTCGTCTATTTTAACATTTTAGCAGACATTGAGATTTCATGGTATCTATGGTAATAGTCAAAAATGTGGGTAGAAAATACTTTCCCCCCTAGGGAGGTAAGCTATTTTGCCACCCTAGGGAGACAATGTACCATTTTCTATCCGCATTTGGGGGGGAGGGATATTACTTTCTATACATAGAGTTTGTAGAAAAAGATCTAATAGACAAGGACTGCTTTACATCCACTCCGAAGGATGGTATATCACCTACACAACCTTCGCCTGAGATCGCATAACTCTGCGTATACGCTGATATACAAGCCGCTGAAGACGGGACGATGTCGCCATGTTTCATTTGGGTTATCCACCAAGTTACTGACTGCACGTACTGTTGCTTACCTAAGTTGTTAAATCAGATCTACGTTCATGATATAATAATGAATGAAGTAAATGTTGACCATGTGAGGGCCGAACAGACCTATTGTATCAATATTTAGTTGTTCCTCGTGGAGGCTGACGATAAACGAGAATCGATACGTCATCATAACACCAATAACGAATGGTGACAACAAAATTTTGTATTTGTTATTTTATTTCATTTAGTTTTGGAGACCATAATCATTATATAACTTTCTGAAATTGAGGAGACCTATATTTGTTTAACTAAAGGACATGGTGCCCTAGAGATACAAAATACACGATATCCATCATGCACCACTTCATCATTTATTTACTAAATTGTAAAATATGTAATACTCCTTTTAGTTTGATAAAATAATAGTTAGCCATGGAAAACAAAAGGTGTCTAATGTCATGACAACATTAAAATAAATTCAGTTTTAACTTCATCTAATTTTGATAGTGCATTTAATAGTTTCTTCCCAAATGGAACATAATAACCAGAATCGTTGTTCTCGAAACGAACAAATCGATATGATATTAATATACGAGGAATGTCACAAAAACGATATTAATGCAGGTGTGCTGTACGCTGCTCGTTTTCCTTTAAGGCGACATCCACCAAGAACTTATTTTAGAAAATAAATTTTAGATACTAAGAAAAGAACCAGCTAATCAAAACCACAACGAGTTTATCGACAGTGAAGAGGCAACAATTAACGTATTGGCCAATGTTCAATTTTCTCCATCAGCCTCACTTCGAGAATTAGAAAACGAATGCAAAGTGAGCAAGGAAAGTGCCAGAAATATATTAAAAAAACTTAAATATCGCTCCTATAAATATAATTTACATCAGCATTTATATGAAAAAAGACTCGGAAAGAAAACTAGAATATTGTCATCGGTTTTTGCATAATCAAGACTTAAATAATGATTTTGTTTCAAAGATACTGTTTTTAGATGAGTCAAGGTTTACGAACAATGGTATGTTCAACAGAAATAATACAAGGCAGTGGCTTCAAGAAAATCCTAGATGGTTGAGAGAAGAATTTCCAAGAAATTTCCAAGAAAGATTTGGAATCAACGTCTGGGTAAGAATTATAGGAACAAGAATTATTGGACCTATTTTCTTCGACGGATCGTTAACAGGTCCAAGATATCTTGGATTTTTGGAAAATGAAATTGAAAATGATATAAATAATTTACCCCCGAACATCAGAGAAAACATGTTCTTTCAGCAGGATGAGGCAGGGCCTTATAATGCTGCCATTGTTCGGCAATACCTAGATGACACTTATGGACAGAGACGGATAGGAACAAATGGTCCAATTGGGTGGCCAGGGAGATCACCTGATCTGACCCCTGTAGATTTTTATGTATGGGGTCACATTAAGAATAAAGTTTACTCCAGACCACGCACTACTTGAGACGACTTAAGGACCAGAATCAACGTGCATTTCAAGAAATTCCTGGAAACGAACTAAGAAGAGTTATGAGGTGCACAATAGATAGAGCTAGATTATGTGTTAGGGAAAATGGGCGACAATTTGAACATATCATTGGACATTAATAATTAAAATAATTAATTGTTCTAACATTTTATTTATTTTTTTAAATGATGTTCTACTAAAAATATTGTTTCTAAATAAAATTTTAAATATATAGGAACTTAAATTAGTTTATGCAACTTGCAAATCCGAATAGTGTACGAGAGACATGACATTAGAAAATTTATTTTCTTGCCTAACTATGTTTTCAATTACATGTTACTTATTACATGAAAGTAAGACTTTACAAATAATAAATATTTTTCAATTTTAGACAAAGATGAAGTGGTGCATGATGAATAATTTTAGATTAGTCATTAAATTTGCTATTTAATGACATTATACCACTTAGTAGGTGCCATTTAAAAAAATGATTTTTTCTTAAAAAAACACGTTTGGCACATTTTATTCTTTCATGAGGCATTTGTAATTGATTTAATTGATGAAATCACTATTAATATGAGTTACTAGAATCAACTGGAACAGATTTTTTCCCAATCACGGCCTTCTACGGTAAAAAAAAAATTTGAAAAATAGAAAAATTCCTTGAGTAAAATGTAAATTTGGCAACGCTATCTTATGCAATTTAAGTTGTAGATTCCGAAAAACATAAACTATACTGGGTGATGCATTTAAAAAATCAAAGGTAAACGCACTTCCGGTGAAACCGGAAGTCGGCCATTTTGACTATATCTGCATGTCCATCCGAAATTAGGTCTAATATCTTTGTACCAAATTTCGTCTAAATCGGTTCATAATTGAAAGAGATATAAGCATGGCCCTAGTCTCGTGGCCACCCGGTATATCTCTCATGTTACTCGACGATGATCAAAACACGCGTCGTGTGTATATATATTAAGCGACACGGTGACGATTAGATCAGATTAAATTGCGAGTAAATTTTTAAAGCTCTAGTGACCCCTCCCCCCTCTTCACTTAAAGATATCTTTTGTGATAACCCGAATATCTTTGTGTACCTATCAGTTCTTAGGCTTACGAACCTCACTCCACATATCAGTGTTTTAATCGTCTCCAGATGATGTCAACTTGGTTGGCGAAAAGCGCGTCGAGTGCAGTATATAGTGTTTTGTAGAAAACCACATCAGTGTTATTCACATCAAAGGTTCAAACCCACTTCAAGTAAAGTAGGTTTGATCATTGAGATTAACTAAAATTCATTCAGAATACTCAGATGGTCAACTAGATCTCCAGGTTTGAATTTGCTTAGAAATTGCAGTCT
>JANEYF010001171.1:42500-200630 GCA_029963845.1 Rhamnusium bicolor
CCACCGGAACGATCTAGTTCATTACTAACTAAACCGACAATTAGTAAATTTTAATTTGCCACTTCCCATTTCCTGTTCAACAACACTGTGCAATTTGCAGTAAATTCTACTTTAGATGGGTTAAAAAAAAGTATCTGGTGTACTTTGTACAGGTTGATAATTTTAAATGCTTCATTGGATTTTATAGCTTTATTTTTCACCTAGGAAATAAAATGCCAAAACTATACTTATGTATTTTTTTCTGAGGATTCCAAATTCGAACAGAAAAAACAACGTCAAATAAAAAAGTTATGGCCTAAAAAACTAAAAATACAAAAATTAACACTCTGTATATTAATGTTGAAATAAACTGTGATAATCCACTGATTAAATGTTTATCACATTGATATTTTTTACTTCGGGTTTAACCGGAAATTACCTCAACTTTTCGGATTTTTTTCTACATTTTTTGTAAATAAAATAAGCAGAATTATTTTAATTATTGATATAAATAAATAATTTAAACGTTATTTTATTTGTTTTCATAGATGACTTTGTTTTAAAAGACATATTATTGTTATTTTAAATTTAAAGAAAAATATCGTATTAAATATGAAAGATATCATATTACATATTGCTGAATTCAGAAATAAATTTTCTTTAAACTGGGTGTGACACTTAAAACAAAGAGTTGAGGTAATTTCCGGTTAAACCGGAAGCGAAAAATATGTATGTGGTACGTATTTATAGTGAGCGGAATATTACATGTCTATTTCCGTAATACTATACATGGTGCCGAATTTGTATTTTTCAGTTTTTTGACCATAACTTTTTTATTTCATGTTCAACTGTTTTTTATTTTCGAAATCGGATTCGTCAGAAAAAAATACAGAAGCATTTTGGAATTTTTTCCTAGGTGAAAAGTCAAGCAATGAAATCGAGTGGGGCACTAAAATGATCACTAGACTTGGCAAAAATGCGCCGCAGGACATAAGCGTACGCACCATAATAAGTGTAAGAAAAGAAATAAACTAGTAATAAAAGCAATAAACTGTTACAATTTATAACAATGTATGTACAACTTACGCTCTTAACTAGCTTGGTTATCACAAACTGGAAAAGATATGTAAAAACTTTGCAGCATTATGTATGTTTCTATGGTTGTCTCCGAGAGTAATGGTCGACGTGGTGAAAAAATATGCTTATATTTTGAGAGCGACCGTTCGACATCTATTGATGTAATACAAGCATACTTAAAATAGTCTTTGAACTCACTTAACGGGTCTGCAGATGCACCATCAGTACCATCACAAATTTGTCTTAATCTGGTAAAACCGGTGTCTTGCTTTAACACACGTCCGAACTTTTCTCCAACGGGCTCCTTTTTTGCGTCACCTATAGAGTGTAGCAATCGATTTACTTCGTCCACTATTTGCAGTGACTCCGCTAACGACAACGCACTGTTTTGTAAGTTTTGTATGGCGTCATGTAATCCTTTATAGTTCTTGTGAATAGTTTTTAAAGCTGTTTCAACAGAAAAATCTTCGAATTTTGTCTGGCTTTCCTTAACAGCTGGAGCCTCGTCTGGATTGAATTGTAGTATCACAGCTTTTATTTGTTGTAAATATTCAACATAATAAAATGCTGCCTCCAACCATGTTCCCCAACGTGTAAGAATCGGCTGTGGTGGTTCGGGAATACCTGATATTTGCTATGAAATACGCGAAGACGTTTAGGAGATTTAAGAAACACTTTTTTAGTACTTGCTATTAATGCATCTACCTCTGGAAAACCTTGTCGAATAATTTCTGTCACAAGGTGTAAGGCATGCACTTTACACGTAACATGTACTAACCTACAACCGTGTTCTTGAAGAGAACGGCCTACTAAACACATTGTTGCGGCACCATCGGTCACAAACATCAACACTTGACTTTTTGACAGGTCAAATTTTGTAACGTCTTCAGCACCACCCGCGTAATTGTTTGGCCAGTACACTCAGTTAGTCTTTTGCTAGCTGGTAATAGTGGAAATGTTAGTTGAAGAGGGTCCAGTACACGTACCATAACATTTACAATAGAATTTTTTTTACAATCTGTCGTCTCGTCAACACATAACCACAGCCGTGTATTTTATAGTACACATTTGATCTTATTTACAATGTCTTCGCTTACAGTTGGTACATAGACTTGGTAACGTCACCTTGGGATTGTATTTGTATTTATTCCAGAACTCCTGAAATGGTTGTTTATCGAGTATGTGCAGCGGAACATCACACGCAATCAGCATTAAGAGTAAATCAAACATAAACTGTGTTGTCGAAGGCACACCATTTTTTTTAGTTTTATGTTGCACAGAATTTACGTGACGTTAACAATCACGTTTGTCCCAGCATATCAGGTCAGTCTCGCACACCGTACAAATTATTATAGCACCATTGTAGAATAAATCCGGGAATTCACTGATAAATTTATTCACTTTATCAGCGTATGGCCGTTTTTTACCCTTGGGCAGGTCTGACATATTTTATTAAATTAGGGAGTAAAATACGACGCATAACGTAGACTAAAAGAGTAAACAAGTCTCGCTTACGTACTTGGGTATTTCTCTACCTGGCACCGCCCACGATTTGCGGATCGAAATGCAAACTCTAATTATAGTAATTATTGTTTAGGTACATGAAAATGAAAATATCTTCTTACTTTCGTTGCTAGTTCATAAATTTCAGTTGTAACAAAAATTAACAACTAAAATTTGGTGTTAATACAGTTGGAAGAATAGTAGCCAGTGGCATAACAAACAGTACCAATGTTCCGTATGTTTCGCGGGACACGGCCCGGGCCTTCAAGAGGGCCCGGTCACACGACAAAAAAAAACGTATTAAGAGGGCTAATCGAACCAGTGTTTGTAAGGTAATTTTTCAAAATTTGTTTCTTCCATAGGGTTTGGTCAAATTACACCAAATTTGGAGGATCAGTAGTTGAAAGTGTACTAGAGGGTACATGTATATCTGTTTTAATTAATTTTCACTTTATGTAGGGAAAATTTATACTGTAAATATAAGTTAAATTTGGACGTGATTAGCTCCTGAATTATGATATCAATCGGTAAAATTCGAGGTAAAATTCATACATGTCTTCTAGAATTAATCTCCATAATTATGCTCAGCAAGTTTCAAACTTTTATTCCGTACTATTTGGTTAAAATGAATTTTCTAAATAAGTATCTTTGTCACTACAAATGGAGCAAGGAAGTGTTACCTCTATCGTGAATCGCACCTCAAAGAAGTCGGTGAATAAAACGTCCAGTGAAGGTATAGTCAAGAGCAAAATTATTCAGCGGCGTATAAAAACTTTCTAGAGAGTGACATAGCTATCCGAAGCTTTTTCCCGACTAGGCCCCTTTAATATGAATAAACATTTTTTGTGATTCGTAACACTAAACAATGAACAAAGCAATAAAACAAGAAAATGTGTGACACTTCTTTAAGACAAAGTATAAGTATAATTAAATACGCCTGCCCAGTAGTCATGTTTTTCTTTTATATTTACGATAATTGGAGCCGTCAATCGGCATCAATAAATGTGAAAACGAAACCACTAGTAGGAGTATAGTATACAGGGCGGGGCACAAGTGCGTCCGGCTTCGATATGTCGAGTTCTATGATAGCTAGAAACTTGATTTAAAAACATAAATAAACTAGACAAAAAAAGTCTATAACCGGAAATTATTTTCGAATATACAGGGTGAGCCAAGACGATTCTACAGAGTCAACTAATATATTTTTTTAAATGGAATGCCATGTATATCAGAACATTTTTGAAACCTGTTTGTGGCCTCCTTCTACTCGTGTATTATTATTGATTCTCTCCCAACGACGTGGATGTATTTTTTTTTTTGTTGAAATTATGCCATTTACACGTGTATATTAAAAAAATCAACAGTCACAATTATCGATTTTAAGAAAAAAATATGTTAGTACAGTTATGAGACATCTGTGTGATGAAACTCAGCCATTTTCACTTAAAAGTATATAGGGTGGCCAAAAATATTTTTAAATTTACAGCTATTTGAACTGATTTTCTCAATTCTTTCAAATGGAACACCCCGTATATTTTTGGACGATGAGATGTAGGATTGGGAAACGAACATTTTTTGTACGTACATCCCTATGGCTATTTGTAACCATTTTCGATTTATTGAACAAACCGGTTATTTGGATAACCGATTATCGAAAAACCAGTTAACCGAGTACCGGTTTTCGATTTTGTACAAAACCGCGAATAATCCAAAACCGATTAACCGGTTATCCAGAAAACCAGTTTCAGTTGCCAGCACTAGTCTGAACAGCTCTAATGATAGCTCGACTTCTTACTTACCCATATAAAAATAGTATATTTCCTTTCTTCCAGTTATTTGATCCTCTCCGAAAAGAAAGGCCGACCGACTTACACAAAGTACTGCCAATCGAAGGGGACATCACACAACCGGAACTTGCTATAAGTGTTACAGACAGAACTCTACTTACGCGCACCGTAAACATTGTGTTCCACAGCGCAGCCACTGTGAAATTCGACGAAAAGCTCAAATTATCAGTCACAATTAATATGCTTGGCACACAAAGACTGGTAGAACTGTGCAAGAGAATGGACAATTTAGTATCTTTGGTAAGTAACTTAAATACTACAGATAATACCATCCTCAGTATTCCTAAAATAACCTTGTCGGGGACGGGGCTACACTTTTGGAGACAACGGGCACACACCTAATATCCAAGTTACTATCTGATTCCGAAAAAAAATCACAGTTTCTCGACCGGAAATCAAACCAATGAGCTGTCTGGGATAAGTGTCCTTACTACTACACCACTGAATCATATTTGACAAATATCTTGAATGAAACATCCATATTATTGACAATACATCAATTGTCTTAAATTAATAGGAACATCCTCAGGTAACTGGTGGATGGACAATAGTTTATTAAAAATTCAATAGCCGTAAGTCTGGTAAAATTGTGAACAAATTGATTGTTCAATTAGATTTTTTTTTTCATTTGTTTAACGTCGGTTATTTCCGCTACCAGTGGCACCAGGAGACAAGCTACCCCTAACCTCTATCGAAGAGTAGGAATTTTTTACTTGCCTAACATCAAATAGACAAGAAACCGACTGCTTTCCATCCCCTCCAAAGGATGGCATATCACCTACACAACCCTCGCCTAAGATCGCATAACTTCTGCGTATACGCTGATATGCAAGCCGCTGAAGACGGGACGATGTCGCCGAGTTTTACTTGAGTTACCAATGTTACCATCTAAATTATTGACTACATGTTATTGCTTAATGTTTGTATCGAAATACGAGTATGTTAAGTCGAATCTACACTCACCCCCTTCAATTAGATAGAACTATTTTAGAACTAGCAACAATATATGTTTGTAGATAAAAAATATTTCTTACTTGAAGTACCATCGCGTGCAATATTATGATAAAAAATGATGCTATGGGATAAATTAAGGGAAGCTGCACTTTTTTGTGACATGCCTCAATGCCTTGTCTGTAGGGATGTTAATTTCACACATGATGTACATATAACTTTTGTTTCAATAATAATAATAATAATAAACACTTTATTTTCAAGTAATTCAACAATAGATACATTATACATGTATAAGCAACATTAAGTGAAATAGCCAATAGTAACATTTGTTTCAAAAACAAAACATTTAAATCTTCATAATATAATTTCTAACATAACGGCTAACAATATCACACTTGACTTTATTTTATTATTACAGATATGAGATAGGTTACTGGTTTAGGTACTCTGACAAGGGATAAGGTTCAAGATTTATTAATAAATTAAATATTTTATTTTTAAAGAGAGAAAATATATCGATAATTTTAATGCTATTGGAGAGTTTATTGTAGAGCTTTATACAACTGTAATGAACATTTTTCTCCGATAGTGTCAATCTATGTGTAGGGTATATGTAATTTAAATTTCTTGTATAATAAGCGTCTGAAGGTAGAAACTCGCTGAACAATTTTTTAATCTTAAATGTAAAAAGTAAAATTTCTTGAAGACAGTTAACAGTTTATTTGCATTGAATTTTCCACGACATGACTCCCTTTGACGCATTTTTAATATGCATCTTAGTGTTCTTTTTTGTATTGTGAAAATTCTACATATGTTGTGCCGCAAGGCTCTATTATAGGCCCTCTTCTATTTCTTGCCTATACATTTGACATCTACGATGTAGTAAAATTTTCTGAAATTCAGTTATATGCAGATGATAGCCAATTAAAATATACTTTTGAGCCACAAAATTTTGAATTAGCCTCTGGGTGCATAAATGAGGATCTTAACGCAATTTATTTAAATGCTAAAAACCATAAGTTAAAATTGAACTCAAAACCGTGTCTATTATATTTTGTTCAAAATATTACAAACTATTCTGATATTTTTGTCTGAAAATAAGTGGCATTATTTAGAATTTCGATGAAATTTGGAGTAGAGACCAACATACTCTTGTCGTCAGCATATTGAACGATAGCGACATTATTTTCATCAAAGTTTATAGCGAGA
Source organism: Rhamnusium bicolor (assembly GCA_029963845.1). Taxonomy (NCBI): domain Eukaryota; kingdom Metazoa; phylum Arthropoda; class Insecta; order Coleoptera; family Cerambycidae; genus Rhamnusium; species Rhamnusium bicolor. The sequence continues at coordinate 49,070 of JANEYF010001171.1, forward strand.
TCATTAACAAAAACCATGAATAGATAACTATATCTTGTCATGAAAAAATATCTGAGTGACTAGATTAAAAAAAAATCTATAGAATTATATGAAGTTAAGCGAGAAATTCTTGGATTATGTCATTTTTCTAGCTTCAGTTGTTCACAATTATGAATATGTATATGAAGAATAGTTATTTACGTAACAGGTGCGGAAAGTGATATTTTTCTGGACGAGTAGATAAGATTCCGGTGCGAGCCGTAGACGAGTGCCGGAAGTCTGCGAGTCCATATTTTTCGGGAAGTGGTTACTTTTCAGACGGTTGCCGAAAAAATAATTTACAGTGCTTCTATAACTGACTCTGAAGATACCTTCATGATCAAAACAGGTCTATTACAATAAATAAATTTCTGGTCTAATTTATTACTCACCAAACACTGACGTGGTTTCCACAAAACACCACTGCACTTGACGCGCGTTTCGCCTACCAAGTTGGCATCATCAGGAGATGATTAAACAATCTAGTGCTAACAGTGTATCGTACTAATACTTAAACTATTGGTACGGTTTGGTGAACCGTGACTCACTAACCAATAGAAGAAACTATATGGGATTGGCCCTTTGTAACTATTCATACTATATTTACACTTCGTAATTTCCAAGTTCGCAGAAGTAATAAAAATAAGTTAGAATTTGACATGTACAGAAAATATACCAGTTCTGTAAAATATCCCTAAGGACTCTCACCAGGATTTAGTTGGGAGTAATGGATATTCTGTAAGTTTAGTTGATAAAATAATGAAGAAATGTAAACTTAAAGAGACTTCGAAATTCCTCGACCTTTCAAAATGAAAGAGAAAATTCGAAATTTGTATCGATTTCATACGATCCTCGATTCACCCATGGTATTGGTAGGATATTTAAAGATATAAATAAACTACAACAACATTTAGGCGATGCAAATGACAAAATTGAAACAAACGAACAGTCGGGGGATTTACGAAATTAACTGTAAGGACTGTAACAAAAGTATGTTGGACAAACTAGTCGATTAATTCAAACTAGATTCAAGGAACATATAGCTTACCTTAAATATGGTAAAACAGATGTCTAGTGTTGCCCAACATGTGTTTCAAAACAACTATAAAGTAGATAGTAGCAATTTAAGATTGACTAGGAATGTAACAAATACTAGACAGCTGGAGTCACGATTCACTGAACCGTAACAATAGTTTAAATATAAGTAGGATACGTTGTTAGCATAAGGTTAGGTTTAGTCATCTCCAGATGATGCAAACTTGGTTGGCGAGACATACATTGAGTACAGTGTATGGTGTTTTGTGGAAAACTACGTCAGTGTTAGCTTCACATCAAAGGTTCCAACCCACTTCAAGATTATTACCCACCAATTATTTTCATCATTATTACTACTTACAAAATTCAAAATATATTTCAGGTTCACGTATCAACTGCATACTGTAATTGCGATAGGTCTGAAGTTAAAGAAATGGTTTACCCCCCACCTATAGGTCCAGATCAGGTCACTTCCCTTGTAGACACTTTAGATGAAGACTTAGTAGATTCTCTAACGACAAAATTAGTTGGAAATAGACCCAACACCTACACGTTTACAAAAGCGTTGGCGGAATGTTGGTTGAAGGAAAATAGAGGAGATTTGCCCCTTGTTATTGTTAGGCCCAGTATAGTATTAAGCAGTATTAATGGCCCCCTTCAAGGATGGGTCGATAACTGGAATGGTCCAACAGGTGTGTGATTTTTTTAGTAAATATGGATTCTCAAACTTTGTAGTTGGGATATATAGAAAACCCACACCAGGGCCTCTAGAAATGGTCCATTATTTGATGTATACTGCAGCCAAGCACTGAGTAGATTTTTCACACTACTTGGTGCTATCGTGGCCCAGCTTTTAAATTACTTTCTTTTTGCGAATTGTTTTAAACCAATATTTTAAAAGATGCGTAGACATTTTTAGTATTAAAACATTAGAAAGGGTTTAATAAATTGCCTTAATAATGATACAGTCTAGTAGCAAAAATAAAGTAATAGATTTTTTTTAGGCAAAACAAGCAAAGAGAAATCTTCATTGATTTTTATTGTAATAATTATTTTGTAATAAAGATAACAACAAGCTTATTGTCAAAGTTTTTTCAGGTATAATAGCGGCGGCAGGAAAAGGTTTGTTCAGAACAATGCTATGTGATCCTAACAAAAATGCCGATTTGGTGCCGGTTGATATGGTAATTAATTTAATGCTAGTATCAGCCTGGCGAGTAGGTACAACGAAGCCTAAGGAATTAAAAATTTATAATTGTTGTACAGGTAAAAGATGGTATGTCGAAATTTTAAACATATTTTTAACAATAATTTTTGTTAGGTCAAAGAAAGCCAATAAAATGGAAGGACTTTATAAGTTTATGTTTTAAATATATGAGAAAACATCCGTTTTCTGAGGTGACTTGGTATCCTGACGGTACCGTTACAGCATCTAGGACACTAAACACAATCAATAGGTATCTTCTTCATTGGTTACCGGCATATGTAATGGACTCTGTAGTTTGGATAATGGGAGGCAAACCAATGTATGCAGTTTTTTTATTTTTATTTTAAACATTTCTTAATTTTGAATGAATGTACTTTTTTCTTCTAGTATGTTGAGGATACAAGATAAATTAAGTAAAGCAGCAACATGTTTAGAATATTTCACTCTACAAGAATGGCATTTCGATGATGAAAATGTCAGGACATTAGTTACAACGTTAAGTGAAGTAGACAAAAAAGAATTTTGTTTTGATGTGGCCAAAATCGACTGGGAGGATTATATAGAAAACTACATACTAGGAATTAGGAGGTGAGTAATCACTTTTGTTTGAAAATGATTTCCGTCTTAATTAGCACAAGAGGAACCTGCTAATGTTTAATCAAATTCTACTGTCATTATGACAGCCCTACAAAAATCATCTGAGATTTTTGCTACTAATATCTGCTACCGCACTGGTCGATACAGGGCGTTTTATGGTTTTTGACTAAAACTGCAGTCGGCAATATTTCTAGGATGGCTTATATATTTTATTTGGTACAAATATTATACTCTTTTAGTCCAATCAAAATCATAATTCAGTTTAGAAAAATTCCAAGACCGGACTCAATTTTTATAATGTTGTCTCAGTGCTGATAACATCACCCTGTGTTTTGGTAAATATTAATAAACATTTAAAAAGTCAATGGATCAGTGTATAAAATAATGTCATAATATTTGATGGCATGTTTAAGGTTATTATCCAATAAATAATGTGAATAACATATTTAAATAAAACGTACCCAATCATGGAATTTTAAACGAGTCCAGTCCTGCAAGAACCATTAATTTTTCAATAAATGTGTATTTCTTGTTAGAAAAAAATTAAGATGCTTAAGCTTAACCAGTGTAGGGTATTTAAGTAAAATTAATAAAATAGTGACGTTAGTTAGTTGATTGCCTAATTTATAGAATTTAAAATTTGGTCAATCAATATTTTTGAGAATAACCTTATACGTACCATCAAATATATTGACATTATTTTATACACTGATCCATTGACTTTATAAATGTTTAGTAATATTTACCAAAAAATGATACACAGGGTGATGTTATTGGCACTGAGAGCAACATTATAAAAATTGAGTCGAGCCCTGGTGGAAATATTTTCTGCCAATAGTCTAATTTAGTCTTGCAGTGTTCTGAAAAACAATTCCAGAAGAATGAGTAAGTCTAAAAAATTCTGAAACATTCTGAAAAAGTATGAAAAGATCTATGTAAAACTTACTAAGCAGTTTATAGACTGCATTTTTACAAGTTTTTAGACTCTTCTAGAATACTTTTTCAGAATTAATCAGATCTTTCATGAAAATTTAGCTAAAGTAAAAGTAAGACTTTTTCAGAGTTAATCAGTAAAATTTAAAACATTTCAGATTTTCGAAAAATTATTTACTGTAGGTTTTATCATATTTATTACTTCTCGTAAAGAATATAAAAACTTGATAGGAGGAGGGTTATTAGTAAAAAAAATATTTTTATTAAATAATTACAAGACGATAATTATTATTATTATAATATATATAATACAAAGAAATACTTACAAATAAATATATAATACAAAATATTTCAAAAACATTTAGGAAATACTTAATAAAATACATATAATTCAAATTATTTCAAAAACATTTAAGGAATGCACTTAATAAAATGTTATATAATACAAGTGATTTTAAGAAATATTAACAAAATACTTTTAAGATAAATATAATATAAACTATTTCAAGAATATTTAATTAATACTAATAATAACATACCTGGTACAAAATATTTCAAAAACATTTAAGAAATACATGTAATAAAACATACAATACAGTATTAGTACACAATTTATTCTAAAACCATAAGTCTATCGCGTCTAGTCAGTCATAATCAGGGGTTCTGATTGGCCCTCCTAAATCGAATGATGCATTGTTGCGCATGCCATCACCCCACTTTCAATTCCACTTCTACGTTCCACGTATGATGCCAACTTTATCTATGATGACAACAGCTAATGTAGAAGAGGTGCCTTTTGTGTTCGTTTATAAAATAATAGTGTAGTGTTGATTGTTAGGATTATATCGATATAAACAAAAGCACGTATGTCCAATCGAAAATATTGTAAAAAGTACAGATATATCCGGAGCTATGTGAACATTAATAATAATGCATGCCCACTTGTTGTACCAGCAACGGCTTTGGCGGTGCAAGATTTGGAATTTTTGGAAATGAAATGAATGCTGCTACTAATGATAGAAATCAAGAATGCTCTGTGCATCATGATCCAAACGATCCAACTTTATCTGAAATACTTTGTATTATATATATTATAATAATAATAATTATCGTCTTGTAATTATTTAATAAAAACAGTTCGTATATTTTAACCGTATATAATTAATTATCAAAAAAAAATCTGTAAATAAAATTTAAAAATGTATAGAATATAAACATTAATATTTTTTTACTAATAACCCTCCTCCTATCAAGTTTTTATATTCCTTACGAGAAGTAATAAATATGATAAAACCTACAGTAAATAATTTTTAGAAAATCTGAAATGTTTTAAATTTTACTGATTAACTCTGAAAAAGTCTTACTTTTACTTTAGATAAATTTTCATGAAAGATCTGATTAATTCTGAAAAAGTATTCTAGAAGAGTCCAAAAACTTGTAAAAATGCAGTTTTCAAAATGCTTAGTAAGTTTTACATAGATCTTTTCATACTTTTTCAGAATGTTTCAGAATTTTTTAGAATTACTCATTCTTCTAGAATTGTTTTTCAGAACACTGCAAGACTAAATTAGACTATTGGCAGAAAATATTTCCACCAGGGAGTCTTGGAATTTTTCCATTGAATTATGATTTTGATTTGAGTAAAAGATACTGTGTCAAATTTTCTTTAAATATTTAAAGCCGTTCCAGAAATATGGCCGACTATAATTTTAGGCAGAAACAATAAAACGGTTAACATTTAATTAATTAGATTTGTTAATTAGATTGGTAATTAAATTGTTACTTAAATTGATAATTAAACTGTTAATTAAATTGTTAATGAAATTGTTAATATAAAAGTTCTTGTGTATATTTATACATCATGGTAAGGTTAAGTGGAGTAGCCATGGGCTAGACTTCGCCTTAAAATTTGTTTGGTAAAATTATGTTTATAATTCAATAAAGCCGTATTATTATTATTTTTTTTTATTTCCGGTTTCCCGATGCCGGTCAGTCCTCCCGTGGCCTCCGACGCCTCACGGGAGTCGCGCCGGCGCAACAACTACAGCCACTCCCCACATCTCGCAGGGTTAGTGACTGTAGATACCAGAATCGTGTGCCCTAAGCAGACGGAGAGAACCCAGAATGACCGCCTTCTGCATTTGACCTGCCAGCCACTCGGCTGGTTTTCGGCAGGCCGGTATGATCTTCAGTTCCGAGAGCAGCGTAGGCTTTATCCCTCCGAGTACACCGATAATAAGGACGACCATTTTGACCGAGTAGCCTGGGTACAGCACTTGGAGCTCGTACCGGAGATCGCGATATTTGGTCCGTTTCTCCTCCTCCTTCAAGGTGATGTTTTTCTCCGCAGGTGCCGAGAACTCGATAACATACATCACCTTGAGTTGATGGTCGAGGAGGACTATCTCAGGCTTGTTAAGCCGTATTTTTTTTTTTTTTTGCGGTTTCCCGATGTCGGTCAGTCCTCCCGTGGCCTCCGACGCCGAGCCGTATTATTATTATTATTATTATTATTTAAAAGTAAGTTTGGGGGTGTCTTGACCTCAGCTAAGTTTTACTCTGTCGCTTTTAAATCAGTAACACCCTGTATAATGAATTTAATTTAAAAATGTTATTCCAGCTTCTGCTTTTAATAAAGTATTATTATAATGGTGATGATTTTCTATCGTTTCCAGGTTTATATTTAAGGAAGATTTGGCTTCCTTACCAAAAGCCCGACAGCAAGTCTCCCGCCTTTACTGGGTGTATAGAATAATGCAAGTGATATCCGTAATGTGCATGTGGCACTTTTTGACCTTAAGATACGCCCCACTGCGGCAGTTGTGGAGCAACGCCCTGAGACTTCTCGTACATTTAGCAAGAATGCTGCCATTTGTATAATTGAACCCAAAAATAGTTGGTTTCCTTGAGGTTTTGCTCTCCTTTTTCTTTTTAAACATTTACGCCATGACCAAAAACAAACTGAGGAATAGGGGAGTTGTTTGAGGTAATGTCAAATCGTTATGGAATTTTTATTTAGACGTACTAGTGATAAATTACAGTAATCTAGTTTAGAAGTTATGTTTTGGCAATACAAATTGCCAAAAATAATGTCTAAGAATCGATATTAAACGTTTTGCGGTTTTGTATAAATATACCGGTACGTGATCGAAAAACGTACTCGTGTGTTAATGTTTGACATTACTTCCAAAATGCATTCCCTGCTTGTGCATTTTTAATGTTGGAAACGTTTTAATATGTTTGAAATTTTAAGTTTCTTATGCTAGTGCTTCCAATTAGTAGCTTCCACTGTACCCATTACGCACAAATTTTTTTTGATGTTATGTATTTATATTTTAAATCCTCGTAAAATGTTTTAAGGCACCTCATTACCTAACTTTCGATTTGGAAATATATATAACATTATTGCAGTGGATTTATCTGTCCTTGTGATCTACTTTCATTCTTAAATTAAAAATTAAAAAAAAGAACAGTCTTTTGAGGAATATTCCATGTGGTGAGGTGCCTTAATAGTCCAAAAAAAAATTAGTACAGCAGCAGGAAACATTATTTTCCAGATGGCGGGGGTAGACATCTGTGTGTACAGATTGCTTTCGTTGAAAATATGCCTTTATTATTAAAGGTACGGGTGATTTGTTAGAATGTATCCTATCCCCTAAATTATATTAGTATGTAATAATTCGAACGACTAGTGAGGTGTTTGCTTTCTTTTGGTCGTAGCGTACCCTTTTTAATGTAAAGTACTTGTAAATTATTTGTTATACCTATTTTGTGCAGGAAGGGGAGTGCAACACTCGGCTGTAATTTTAATATTAAATTTGTAACATTGTTGGAAGTGCTTTCTTTTAGATATTAATTTATTAATGAATGTATTTTAACGTAGCATTTTTATTGAAATGAAACAAAATGCTCATTCCAGTTTTCACTACCTTGTGCAATTTTGAACGTTTTTTTTTTTATATAATAAAAAAAACAATATAAATGCAACAGGCATCTTTAAAATTGCATTTAAGTTGGCATGGTAGTTTTAGCCAAAATAGTTAATCACAACCACACTCACTTTAAATGAGGAAGGGGTGATTATTCTTGTAATTTGCTTTTATGCTACCGAATTGCTGCAGGTAAATACTAAGTAAAACACTATGAACACATTCTTTTTTTGCAAAAGTTCCCTAAAACTACTATGCCGTTCTATTAAATAGAGTTTTTCTATTCCAGTCTTAAAAGGCTTGTTTGTTTAATATAAATAAATGATTATTTATATTAACTTATAATTTTACCAAATATACTAGTCTAAATTTAAAATGGGATATGCTTTTTTTATATATAATTTATTTTATATTTGTAGAAAAGAAAGTTCAGGTAAGTTTAAAATTGTACCTTATGGTAAGTTTTGTTAAAAAAAAATACCAAAATCATACATAGTGTAGTATATAGAAAATAAATTATCAAAAATCGTTAGGGTGATTGACTCTTTTTTATGTACTACGGATATTGTTACACAGTTTATGATTTTTATTATGAAAATGATGTATGTTTTAAGCAAATTTAATAAAAATAGATATTGTTTTAAAAAAGACTTGCTTCTTTATTTATCACACTTACCATCCTGTCAAACACTACATATTATTCTATTCATGTGCAGTACAAACTATTCTACACAGATGAACCAAGCCTGTGTTAAAATTTATCACTCACATTGTTGACACTAAATATGGACCCCAAGCATCCGTAAGTTAATCTATCTGGAATAAGTATTAGTAAGCAGTAAAACGCAACAGAAAGAAACATAGTCATCGCGATTGCCAGTTCTTTTTAGACAGAAAACTCTCACGAATACATTAATCAAAACTTTAATGGAAATTTTGTAATTCAACACATGAGGAGCCTGTTAGTTCAACAATTAGATGAGCTCACTCGAGCACATTTCCATCAAGACAAAGCTACAGCACACACTGCACGGACAACAATAAATTTTGTACGAGAATTTTACGACGACAGGTTATTGAGCCAAAATTTACGGCTATCCTATTGTGCAAATATTGTTGTTCCCGATTTCTCCTTGTTTTCTTACGTTAAAAACCGGGTTTAGTGAAACAATCCAGAAAATGTCGAAGAATTGTGAAATGCAGTTTGTAAGGAAATCAAGATAATCATGCCAGCAGTATTGCTCATGTTTAAAAGTTGAAGAAACGAGCGCCTTTGCCTGCAAAATGGGGAGGAGCAACATTTTGAGCAACTATTATAACTTATTTATTTAGACGTTTTATGCTCATTGCAAAAGACCGCATCTCGTAGTCATTTCGCTTTATATCAGGGGCGGAATCACAAGTGTCTGCTTATTTATTTTTTTGAACTGAGTATTAGAAAAATATTTAATTAGAAAGCCTGCTTTAGGTATGTGCATAAAGGATTAAAATAGCAGTCATATATGCGACAGAAAAAGACTTATACATCACTGTTGCCTTTTTGTATTCTGTGTTTCCGAAGTAATGAGGGCACACCTCATCTTATTCCTCCTCGTACGGTTTATTGTAAATACGACTCCTTGATTCAAATCCTTGTGCAAACATACTGTAAAATATGCACATATGACATCGACGTCCACATCGCACACTCAGTACTGGAGCAGAATTAGGCTAATCCCAAAATGGCATCTACTCATAGTTAATTTGATAACAGAGTATTGGGTACTTACGTTCAATTTATAGACCTTTTACGACTGAACAAAACTTTAATTTAGTGCTTTGTTATTTGGTTGTGGGTAAATCATATGGGTTTAATTAAGGAAAATTTATTTTGGATTATTTCAGTAAATAAATACTAATAAATTTCTTTAAAAGATGATTATAATAATAATAATAATAATAATCCATCGCATTTCAAAATATTTATTAAAGCTAATTTCTTGAATTTGTTATCATTGGCGTGGGCGCCGTGGATAAGCAACTGCATATAAATTATAATTTATATAATATTGTGAAACACCCAATAAGTGTTAAAAATCTGGATGAGTAGAGCTAAACATTTTTATTTTCTTATTTATTGCAAATCCTGAATATTATTTTCTACTATCTTCGACTTAAATACTGTCTCTATACATAACTAGCTTTTTACTTTGTCCATATGGAATTCGGGACAAATATTAAGAGTGCTCTGGAGTCACTAGGCAACCCACCATACACCTAACCCAATTTTTGCTCCTAATTTATGTAAAAACGACAGAACATTCTACATTTTACAACTTCATTGCCATGTGAACAGATTGTTTTAAAATCAAAATTACATTTCGTAAGAACGTAATTTTGAACATCCTGTTTTCCAGCCAAATACAAAATTACGTTCTTATGAAATGTAATTTTGATTTTAAAATAATCTGTCCGCATGGCAATGAAGTTTTAAAATGTAGCATGTTCTGTTGTTTTTACATAAATTTATATTTACAAGATTTATGGGCAAAAATTCGGTTGGGTGTATGTTGGGTTGCCTGGTGATTCCGGAGTTTTGTCAGTAACACATAGATACCGAGATATTTAGCATTTTGTATTGAAAATGAGTAATGAAAATACAAAACTTCTATACTTCAACCCCTATTGCAGACAGGGGTTCAAACTTCTTTTATTCGATTTGTCAGGAAAAATCCTACAAGGCGTTGCGATTCTAGGGGAAAAATCAACCCTCTATCTCCCATAAGAACTGAGATATGTAGCATTTTATGTTGAAAAGAAAAATTTCTCATCCCCTATTGCATATACCATGTTGGAACTTGTTTTAATCGATTCACCAGGAAAAATCCTATAGGGCATTGGGGCTCTAGAGGAAAAATCACTATCTCCCATACGAACCGAGATATTTAGCATTTTATGTTGAAAATTAAGGTTGAAAGAAGTAAAAATTGAATATCTTATCTTGTGTTGCATACGGGAGTTGGAACTTGTTTTATTCAATTTGCCAGGAAAAATCCTATAGGGTATTGGAGTTCTAGGGGAAAAATCAATCTTCTATCTCCCATAGATTTAACATTTTATCATTTTGACATGATTAGGTATGGCATTTATGATTTAAAAATAGTCCCCCACACACCAGTCTGCATCTACAACAACGAAATACCAGCAATATTTATTAGTTGTAAGTCCATAACTGAGATACGGTTTGTTCGTTACACATTTCTTTCCTAACCTCGTTACCTTTTAACTAAAAATTTCTTATGCACTCGTTTAATGAGGGCTACCGTTTTTAGGCTCACCAGTCGGCGCCAGTGGAGAGTAAAGTAGCTGTGAAAAGTTATTGTTAGGCGCGGAACAAGTTTATAGGGTTTTATTATAATTATTTCGTACACCAATAAATATAAAAACTTGTTAATTATGCCTCAGTGTTGTGCAGTTCCATTTTGTTCGGAAACAAATGGCAGACATACGTTTCCGATGGACAAAAGTCGCCTAAAACAGTGGTCGATAGCGATTCGCAAGGATAACTTTACTCTTTCGAAACATTCGCATGTTTGTAAGAAACATTTTAAACCTGACGATTATGAGTTACCAAAGGAGTCTACTACAGAAAATCGTAATAATCATGCATATTCGTTGTTTTCATCATGCTCATGCTTGATATAACCTAATTTTAATAACTAGCGCCTCTCATGGCGAATTCAAGCGCGATAGCCCTCATTGAACGATAAAGAATACACCAATTTCATAATTATTGCCTTTATTCCAACATAAATTTGACAACTGTTATTAATCCAACCATTATAATTAATTTTCACATTTTCTACGTTTATAATGTTATATAGTCTACATTTATTCCACAGAATTATTTGCAGTTAGTAATAAGTCATTTGACTCTCGATTGATTACTAAATTATTATTTTTTTTCATATAGACAAAAACAATTACTACATTTATTTTCACTTATAAGTAAATTTATATGGAGAACAAATTCTGCGCAGCATACTATAACCCGCCGAACCATTCGTTATAATAAATGTGCTAACAAAATAATTCTGAACACGTTTTGAGCAGCGAATTACTTTGTGACAAATGGGTATACGAAAGCGACACCCCTTTTCTTGAAAAATATTTGCTATGTTGATTTAAAAGATTACGAAAACTATTCCCCTTTTTCTTACATCTTTTTACAGAGGGTTTTGGACATTCTCCAAGCAGGATTTACTTAGAAGTGAAAATAATAACCCTTAGAAATAGCATATTTTTTAACAAAAGAACAATAAATAAAAATAAGTGGGTAGCAACCAGAGCTGTCAGTATTTGAAATAAAAGTGCTTTAGAAAGTATTTCAATTACTTTTAAGTATTTCAAATACTTTATTTCAATTACATTTTGGGATGGTCTCAAAGTATTTGGTACTTCAAATACTTTTTCATAATATTTGGAATTGATATTTGATTTTAACTTATTTCAGTATTTGAAATACTTTGGAGATATTTCAATTACTGGAATGTATTTGAAATACTGCAGAAGTATTTCAAATACTCAAAAGTATTTGAAGCGCTTTTACAAATATTTCAATTACTGAAAATCGATTATTTGAAATACCTACATAATTTATTTCGTTCAAATACATATTTGTTTTCTAAGTGATTTTAAATTTTGTTACTTTATTTAGACAAGAACCAGCATGAAGTCTAGAGGGTGGGGATACGAGGTAATTCCAATAGCAGCTTAAATCTTAAACTAAAACATCAGAGTATTTATGTATGATATATCATAGTTAAGTGCCTGCCATTGTGTAGTGTTATTAAATTAAACAAAAACAACAGGTAAGTTGTTAATCTTAAATAAATTTAAGCTGTTATTATTATGATAAAGAAACTTTATACTACTGTTTTAAGATGTCACTCTTCTAATAACACCAGTTTACTTAATACAATTTTTTGCTTAGCTTGGGATAGGATAATATTTAATAAAATTTAAAAATTATTTCCTAAATAAAATTTAAGTTATTCTTCATCAGAGTTGTTAGCTTGAAGAATTTCCTAAGGTAACACAAATCTCGTAAAGTCCCCTTTTGCTTAAATGAGGGAGAAGAATAAGTAATGGTAATAAACACCAGTATACAAAAACAATTCGGTATATTCAGTTTAAGTACATTTCACTGGGTAGGTTAAAATTGGAATCCCTTCTTAATCAATAATAAGTAATATCATTGTCTATATAACATAGACAATGGTTAATATCAGTTTTTTAATAAAAAAAAACTGCTAATGCATTCTGTGAAAAAATCGTATAAGTACACTTCTAACAAAAGTTAGTGGCGGTTGGTTGATCCGGTTGATCCAATTTGTCATTGCCCTTTTTCCAGGTTGTCCACAATTACTAGTAAATGTGATACATAATAATAATAATAATTATTATTAATAATAATAATGTCTTGAATAAGTATTTGAAATACTTGTAGAAGGTATTTCAATTACTTCCACTATTTCAAATACTTTAAGTATTTCAATTACTTCCAGCAGGTGGTATTTCAAATATTTCTAGAAAGGGCTTCAAATACATCAATTACTTTACAGTATTTGAAATATTTTGGATGGTATTTGAAGTACTTTATTTGCATTTTCAATTACTTTCAAAAAGTATTGTTATTTGAATTCGATTCGGTAGATCCAACAATTCTGATAAATAAATTACAAGCTTTAGGCATTAGAGGAAATATTTTAAATGTCCTCAAGTCCTATATGGAATCCAGGAAAATCTTAGTAAATTATAATGGTGTTAACTCTGAAACAAAAGATGTCTCCCTGGGAGTACCCCAAGGTTCCATACTGGGGCCATTGCTATTTCTGTTATATATTAATGATCTGCCTGACCATATACAGGAAGGATTCACTGTCATCTATGCAGATGATACATCGGTATCAGTCTCAGCTGACTCCCCTGTGGAACTGTGTTTGAGGGTTGCTAATGTTCTATCTCAAATGAACGACTGGTGTTTTAGAAACAGACTGATACTTAATACCAACAAAACTGTTTTCATTAATTTTAATCTCAGAAGACCGTGTTTACTTGAAGAATTACCATTAAAAGACAATGCCACATTCTTGGGTACACAAGTAGACTCAAATTTACTGTGGGACTTACAAATAAACAAAGTGTGTAACAAGCTAAGTTCCGCATATTACGCGATATTGCAGTTATCAGATACGCTTAACGAGGCTGGACTAAGAACTGTTTACTATGCTTTAGCAGTCTCCCATATGTCTTTTAATATCATGGTGTGGGGCAGGTCAAATCAGTTATATCGCGTGTTTGTTCACCAAAAAAGATTGATCAGATTAATATTCAAAATAAAATACAAAGAGAGCTGTAAAGATACATTTGTTAATAAGAAAATATTTACAGTTCCCTGCATCTATATATATAAGTGCTTAATTTTTGTCAAATACAATTTTAAAGATTTCTGTACATTATCAGATCGACACACCTATCACACAAGAAACAATGAATTGTTAATGATACCACATCACAAAACATCTAATTTTAAACACTCGCCATATTATAATTGCATTACACTGTATAATAGCTTACCTGACAATATAAAATGTCTTAAAATGAATAAATTTAAAATGGAAGTTAAAAAACTATTATTACTAAGGGGTTATTATAGTGTAGATGAATTTTTAAATAAACCTGATGGTTAGTTTCCTCATTTTTGTATGTTATGTATGTGTGTATATATTATATGTATATGTGTATATGTAATGTGTTTGTGTGTGTGTATATATACATGTATATGTATATGTGTGTATATATATGATACGTTGTTGTTTTTTATTATTTATTCTTATTGTTAGTTTCATACCTTATATATTATTAGCACATATCTGATATATTTATTTATATAATGCAAATATGCAGTTTTCTGTATATTATATATTATTTGACATATCTAATATCATGTAACATGATCTTATAGATGAATAAAGTGAATATGAATATGAATATGAATATGAACATTTGTGGGCACGATTACTCGGTACTTGAAATTGCAAATACTGTTATGCAGTATTTGGTATTTGGTATTTTAAATACTTTCACTTAGTGCTTTTGACAGCTCTGGTAGCAACAAAGTAAACATTTACTGTTTTAAAATAACATTTATTATTTATTTTACTTAGTTAAATTAATTACAAATAACATCACATCTCGGAATGATTCATTTATAAATATGAAATCAATAAATAATCTTAGCTACATAATTTCAAAAATATGAGCAAAGTTGACCTGATTTAACATCAGGAAATCAGTCTTTCTGATGTTATTTCACATACAAAAATAAAATAATCAAATTTGTTTTACAAGGGTATAAAAATATAACAGATCTACAGCTAACAGAACTTGTCCAAACAAGTTTATTTTTTTCATCAGAAACTCCAGTTTCATGGACACACCGTCATTGTACAATATAGAAAGGATAAAATTTTCACTCAGACATTGCTTTCCATGTTATTCTTTTATATGTATATAAATTAAATACACATATTTTGCATAAAAATTTGTTACTTTTATTCACACAAAATACAATTATATAATGACTACATAATATTACTGACAGTTGGCTAAGTTTTAAAAACATACAAAGTGTCATTGGCATTATATCCATTGCGTACACTATACAAGTGTCGCGAACAAAACAATTATTTTTATTTTATCTGCTATTCAGATAATTTGTTTTTTTTTTTGTTATTCTACAAAAAGAAAAATATTTTCTAACATTCGCTGTAAAGAAACGTTCAAAGACGCATTTCTAAAAATTTTTTCTCCACAATACACATAAAAATAGTTGACCCGTATTTTTATTAATATCAGTAAAAAAAAATCATAAACTTTAAACTCAATTTAATACTATCAGATATTGCCGCAAATTTCAAAGCTATTCTATTGGCTGTAACGTAATAGGGAAATTTTCAAGCCTGAACCATGAAATTAAAGCACAGCACACAATGAACGCCAAAATCGGCGTGTAGCGTTGTCGTCAAGGTTTTCATTGAATGCACGCGCATATTTCCCTATTACGTCACTATACAACTGACAATATGCGTTATTTAAAGTTAGTCCGCATTTTCATTTTACAATCAAACAAATAATACTTGGTAAAATTACGTTAAAATTATATTTATAACATATTTGAGGGTCGTATTACCATAGTCTTATTTTTTGTAATTTTCCCAATATTTTGAAATTGAGAAAATTTATGCTGGAAAATGTATTCAAACTGATTTATGAAACTATTCATTGTTATTGGAGTAGTAATGATACTAATGCTACTTTTTTCTACATATATGGTTCTAAGTTTATCATTTTCAAAACTTACCCAACTTTTAAAATGCCTCCTTATATACTGATTACAGTATGTACATATTTCGATAAATATTGGTTCAATAAAATATTAACTTTATTATGTAAATATATAAAAATCCAATAAAGTGAAGTTAAAAAGTGATTATATTTAAAACATAATTCACAAACAAGTGCAAACAATTACAATTAAAAACACTAATTCAATAAATAGAAATTAAAATATGATCAGTTTGTAACTATCTATAACTGTTGTACTTTTCTAACAGCGCTTTTACCTCGGAATCTATTTTATCATCCTGGAAAAAATTAAGGTAACTGTCAAGTTAAGATACGAGAATAAAAGGTCATAAACATACACAGTTAAAATGTTTCTTATATTTTTCTTAGGAAAGCATAAATACTCACCAAACCATCACCTTGCTTACAGTTACTAGCCTTCTCTAACCAATCCATCGCGTCATGAAAATCACCAACAGCTATTTTGCATTTGGCTATCATTAGCTTGTTTTCTTTCCATTCAAAATTTGCAAGTTTTTCAGCATCCACAAAGTGAGCTAAAGCTTCAGCATAAGTCGCATTGGGGGGTTCAGCGAATAAAGCTGCGGCAACTTTCCTCTCATACCTAACAAAAAATTTTGTCATATACACTGATTTGTGATATTAATCAAGTAGTATAATAAGCATTAAAAACGGGAAAAATAAAAACGATAATTTTGAGTAGAAACTACACAATATAAAAATTGTTATGAAATAGTATCAAACAAAAAACAAAATATAGATTTAAACTGTAAAAATTATTTTATTCTTTATCAGTGATCATCAGTGATTATCATATCGAAGGCATCATATGATAAGGGCATATAATCATAACACTAATATTGGCATTTACATCCTTAGCACTGGCGATTCTTCTATAGGGTCATTTGGTTAATGACCTCCCACATACAAATAAAAAAATAGAGCTATTCATTTTCTGAAGTTCAAAAATATATAATATATGTATTTTTAATATTCTTAAAAAATATATTAAAGTTTCTAGTTCATTCTATGCACAATACTATTCAAATATCTAGATCTCAGGACTTCATATCCCCTTCGAGCACCGAGCCTCTACATTCATATTCATTACATTATTCATTTATAGAATTTAAAAATCTTGGGTCAATCCACAACTTGTCCTCAAAAGTAGCTACGAAACAACGAATTAAAGTGAAATAGACTTATGCGCGAATCGTCAGAAAGCAAAAGAGACAGAAAACACTGGCGGGGACAATGTCTCTGACACATTTTACGGAAACGGTAACGCAAGATCGCACGAAGTTCAGTAGAACAGTCTTAATGCTGACTAGGTACGCGTTGGTCGGTAAATTCTGTCGCGTTGTTTTTAATGTTTTTATTTGTGAACATTTTATTAGTAAATCTCTACTTGTCGTGAAATTAAGTAGAACAGTGTTTTTGGTGTTTACTATTAAATATGAGTGTTGGACAAAATATATTAAAACTGAAAGTTGGGTTATGAAGACCGAGGGAAATTCAAAGGTGGTGGCCATCCAAAACCTAATATGACGATAGAGCAAACGTCTCTTGATAAGAAAAAAAGAAGTTAATAGGTATTTTCGAAATTCAATGTACGATTTATCCGAGTGAATTTGCGGATGCGAGGTAAAAAATGCATTTTTTTGTTTTCCATGCCTGTTATTTGGTGATGATCCTGATCCTATATGATCCAAAATAGATGTAACTGACTTGAAACATTTGAAAATAAAAGTACAGAAACATTCGCTTGCATCAAGTCATATGAATAACTATTGTAGTCTAGCAACACTTGGTACAGTTGATATTAGAATGCAGTTAGACAGTGCCTATAGAAAAAGATTAAAAACTATAATATATCTAAAAATAGATATATTTTAAATAAAATAATAGAGTGTGTATTATTCTGTGGAGCTTTTGAGCTAGCACTATGCGGACATGACGAAACTGAGTCCTCTGATAACCCGGGAATATTTCGAGGTCTAGTAAATTTTGTAAGTAAATTTAATTTTACAAAAAGCATCAAGTCAGGATAAAAGCATAAAATTTTTTTTTGCTAATTTACATAGTTTTTCTTCATTCTTTGGAAAACTGCCAAAAAGAACAGCCGTGTTAGATAATGTTGTTAAGGTGAGATTACCTAAAACGGCTCCAACACTATGGAATTTTAATACAAAGTGCATAGAGACTGTTTATACCTATTGAACAGAATTATTAGATTGTTTAGAAAAAAATCATTGATAATGAATCAGAAAACAACACTCTAAACCAAGCTATTGGTTTAAAAAACTACTTACAAAATGAACATTTTCTTTACTGGTTAAATTTTTTCATTTAGTTATGCCTCATTGTGATATATTGTTCAATCAATTACAAAAATGTAATATCCATGTCATAACAGTAAATAAGTGTATTGGCGTTTTTAATAGTAAAATTGAAGACATCAGAAATAAAATTTTGAATAACTATTTGGAGGAGACATGCAGTCTGCCCAGAGATGTAAAACGGAAGAATCAAAAAGGAGAATTTCATTAGAAGTTTGTGATATAATTACATCTGAGATCAAAAATAGGTTTGGCTTCAGTAATCATTTAGCAGTGTCTCAGTTATTTCACGCAGATCGATTTAAAGATTATAAAAAAAGCTTCCCTCAAGATATGTTTAAATTAGTTAAAACGGAGTATCCAGTCATAAATCATTTGAAACTTAAAACTGAATTAGAAGTATTATATAGCCAAGAAGATTTTTCCAATAGTGAAGGTGCAGTTACTTTGTTACAGCTTTTTAATAACAATAATTTGTGCAATACTTTTTCTGAAAGTGTCAAAATGTTAAAAATCTTGTGTACTCTCCCTATGACTACCGTCGAAAGTGAACGTTGTTTTTCCACCTTAAAAAGAATAAAGACATTTTTAAGAAATACCATGGGTCAGGAAAGGTTATCTACTTTAGCTATGCTTACCATAGAAAGGGCATTAATAAAGAAGATAAAAGACTTTAATGAAAAAGTAATTGACCACTTTGCATCTCAAAAAGACAGGAGGATCGACTTGGAATTTAAATCACTTTAAAAGGTAGGTAATACAGTAAACTTTTCTAATTGACCTCTCTATCTCTTGACCCACGAACCGCCACTGATCCTTATGATATAATTGCCCTTGATATAGGAATATGTACCTACTAAGTTCATATTTTTGCATGTGAGGGCATATCATTACAATATCTGTTAAATGTTTGAGTAAAGGCATGTTTTTTTTAAGGGTTTATAAGCTGCAAATGAGAAGTGGAAAGTGTGGTTTTCATTAAAAAAAATTCCATCTGTAGCATTTTTATGTTTTATAATAAGGTTTCCAAACATTTCTCCAACAGTTTTTACAAGAAATTAGTAGGTACCAAAAAAGCTATATTCAGAATATTTACCATTTCAGTCCTGCCGCTTCATAACTGAACCTCCCTAACATATGATGTAAAGAGGGGTCATCAGGGTTTATAGCTATTGCCTCGTCTACATGTTTTTTAAATAAATATCCGTCACTGATTCTTTTCCTGGAGAGATACAAAATCACTCCGAGAACCAATAAGTATTGCGTACCATTTGTGTACCTCAGCAGAGTCAGGCTTTAGTTGTAATGCTAAGGAACATGCATCAACACCTGAAAAAAAGTTAAGCAAGTGATTTTTTTTAAAGTACATTAGAATAGCTAAAGCAGTTTTAAGGTTTTCATCTGTTTATGATGATTTAAAGTAAGAAATAGTTAGGTAATTATTCAATTAATCAAACTCTTGGCATAATTTTTTGTCTTTTTCATCAACCTGATTAACACATAAGTTTAAAAGTATGTGGTTCTGCATAAAAATGCCCTCCCCCCTACAATAATTATTAAGCCTGGCCAAGCGATGGTAGATTCAGGGTCGGGCGCAATACCAATGCCATCGCGCGCTTATTTACGATGACGACGACACGACACACTTCAGTTGTTATCTGTCGGTCGATGCATAGAGTACTAATAAATAATAAATAATGTTGAGCGTAAAGAGTAGAAAACGACTGTACGCTGATAAAGTGAATAAATTTATCGGTGAATTTCCGGATTTATTCTATGACGGATGTAAAATAATTTGTAAAGTTTGTGATCAAGACTTAATGTGCTGGAATAAATACGGCTGCAAAATTCATGTCAATAGTAACTGGCATAAAAATAAAAAATGGTGTCTCTTCTTTGGAACCTCAATTTATGTTTGATTTACTGTTAATGCTGATTGCCTGTGATGTTCCCCTGCGCATATTGGATAAACCAGCATTTCGAGAGTTCTGGAATAAATACAATCCCCAGGTGAATTTACCAAGTCGTTCATCGTTATGTAGATATGTACCAAGTGTTCGTGAAGACATTGTAAATAGAATTAAATGTGCATTAGAAAATACACGGCTGTGGTTATGTGTTGACGAGACAACATTTCCACTTTTACTAGCTAGCAAAAGACTAACTGCGTGTACTGGCGAAACAATTACGCGGGTGGTGTTAGAGACTCTCGAATAATCTGAACTGTCAACAAGTCAAGTGTTGATGTTTTTGACCGACGGTGCTGCGACAATGCGTTTGGTGGGCCGTTTTCTTCAAAGAGACGATTGTAGGTTTTTACATGTTACGTGTAGAGTGCATGCGTTCCATCTTATAGCAGAAACGATTCTAAAATGTCTTCCAGAGGTAGATGCATTAATAGCAAATACAAAAAAGTATTTCTCAAATCTCCTAAACGGCTTCGAGCATTTCACACACTGTGTCCTGGTATTCCGGAACCACCAGAGCCGATTCTTACACGTTGGGGAACATGGTTGAAGGCAGCTTTTTATTATGTTGAATATTTTCAACAAATAAAAGCTGTGATACTACAGTTCAACCCTAACGAGGCTGCAGCTATTAAGGAAAGCCAGACAAGCTGTGAAACAGATTTAAAAACTATTTATAACAATTATAGAGGACTACACGATGGATTAGAAAAATTACAAAATACTTCGTTGTCGTTAGTGGAATCACTGCAAATAGTGGATGACGTAAATACACAGCTACAGACTATAAATGACCCAAAAAATAAGCCCGTTATTGAAAAATTGGAGAGTGTATTACAGAAAGATCCTGATTTTACCAAATTAAGACAAATTTGTGATGGTGCATCTATAGCTGCGTTAAGTGAGTTCACAGAGTGTTTTACTTATGCCTGTATTACTTCCGTAGATGTCGAACGGTCTTTTTCAAAATGCAAACATATTTTTTCATCACAGCGAACATCGCCTACTGAGACAACTGTACAAACATATCTGATGCTACTCAGTTATTATAGAAGTGCTCCAGTTTGTGATAACGATAACCAAGTTACTTCATAAATCTGCTTAAGGTGAGTTTTGTACATATTTTTATAAAGTGTACCAGTATTAATAAAATGCTTACAAAATATAAGGAAATACATAAAAAAAGAATTTAAAGCGAACGAAATAGTACAAAAACATACATCACAAAATAGAAAATATTTTTGTTTTTATTATTGTACTTATTCAAGTATTATGATATGATGCATACCCAGTATGTCTCTGTAGGATTAATGACCTTGGCCAGGCTTAATAATTATTCATAACCATCCCTTTTTCTAAGAAAAACACATTCTGTAAGTACTCATTTTATTACTTCATAGTGTCATGTTTCTCACATTTTTAACTGATATACTTTAATTTGTGTGATAAGCTAAACATTAATAACTAATGAGACCAAGAACCTTACCCCTAGAAACATGTTCCTGTATAAAACCCTTATCTTCACTTTTGTCACAAATTTTATGATGGGCTTTTCCTATTCTCCATAATAAATCATGATTTTCAGGGTATTCTATGCAGAGATCCTCAAGTTTTTCTAATACTTTATCTAGTTCAAATAAGTTTCCTGTGTCTATTTTTTTGTCTATTTCATTTAAAACCTAAAACAAAATAAAATACTACTTAAATATATTACAACTAGAAATTTGCCATTCCTTTGGTACCCTCTCCATTTCATTTGTCAACATTAAATAATATAATATGGGTAGGTATAATACCTCCAATATACAATATAAAATAAATAGGACACAACAATGTGGTTAATCAACTCACATTATCTAGATTAGATGTACTAGTATCAGGTTCATCATCACTAACATCATAAAATTCTAGATCAGAGCTGTCCAAATTACTTGCACTTAAATAATCATCGGTCGTGGTGGAAATTACGGAATTTGCTTTATTGACATTTCTACTACGTTTAAATTTACTTGTCCTGTGAAAGAAATAAATTGAAACATAATAAAATTTTAATAGGAAATATTTACCGCTCCTTCTTCTGAATCAAAAGTTGCCCCAATTCTCTTTTAACTTGAGCCAATTCATGATCTAACCGAGCCAAGTCCTTAGCCATGGCATGTCTGTTCTTTTCTTGTCGATAATGCTCTACCAGATACATACCAGCTGCACTGATAACCCCTAATACTGCTGCTCCCAAAAATGCATTAAAATTGTCCGGTAACGGCATATCACAAAATTTAACACTTCCTTGAAAATAGGTTGTTATTGTTTAGGTTATTTATTATTATAATGACGTTGCCGGTGGGAAGGCTTTCATGTTTTATAATATGATTTTTTTTACAAACATTGTATATTTTAACAATTTTCACTAAACAATTATTTATAAATTAACAAAATTTGTAATGTTTGTTCCTCGACTTCGACCCACAGAGTCTAAGGTCACAAGTTTAAGTTTAAATCACTCTTTTTCTGTTGTGTGTAAATCACAAACTGCTTTTCTGTGCCTAAGAAGACAATAGGTGTATTTTTTCGAACTGATTTAACTGATTCTAATGAACAAACTGATAATAACGAGCCTTATTACAGGGTGCAATAAAGCTCACTACTATTAGTTTATTGCTTGAATCATTTTAATCAGTTCGAAGAAATACATCTATTGAAAACAAAACCCAGTATATATATTTCAGAGGTAAGAAATATAAAAAACACTATAGAATCACTCCACATCCGACATCACCGCTCCTTGAGTGATTTTGTGGTGTTCTTTATATATCTCTTACCGCTGAAATAAACTGTACAAGTATAGTCTTTCGACACATGATGTCGATCTGGCAAAACCGTGAGTCCTACAAAAATATTTGGTAGGACCTTCATTAGTTGATATAATAGATAACATTTTTCCTTTTGTTTAGTTGTTCCTGATATACTCCATTCCATTCCACTCCCTGCACTGGTGATACAATAATTATGTTTCGGGAATCGCCATAATGAGGGCTACCGCGCTTGATTTCACCACGAGAGGCGCTAGTGTAGGATAAGGTCATGCCACTGAACGTTAATGTTTACTATGGCTTTTTAACGCTAGTTTTTAGTAATTTTTATAAAAATTGGCTGAAAAATATTTAACACAATGATGGCAGAAGGGAAAAGTAGTAATTTACTTGCTCAGTAGGGAAATTATTATACCTATCAGAGGTGTCTTGTCATTAAAGTTAGACTATATCAAGCATGAGCATGATGAAAACAACGAATGTGCACGATTGTTACTTACGATATTCTGTAGTAGACTCCTTTGATAATGCATAATCGTCAGGATTAAAATGTTCCTTACAAACACACGAATGTTTCGAAAGAGTAAAGTTATCCCTGCGAATCGCTACCAACCACTGTTTTAGGCGAGTCTTGTCTCTCGAAAGCATAGGTCCACATTTTGTTTCCGAACAAAATGGAACTGCACAACACTGAGGCAGAATCAACAAGTTTCTTTATTTACTGGTGTACGAAATAATTATAATAATACCCTATAAACTTGTTCCGCGCCTAACAATAACTTTTGACAGCGACCTTACTCGCTAGTGGCGCCAACTGGTGAGCCTAAAACCGGTAGATAGAGCATAAAGTAGAGTTTATAGATTTGAAAGTCATATTCTAATTTAAATTTAAAGTTTGATGCTTGTACGATTGGCCACAATGCTCATAATTTTCCAGTGAAGCTTGAGTATGCGCACTTTAAAAAATATTTTCTGTGCAGGTGTTTTGAGATCACAGACTACATCTGTGTTTGAGATATACATATATGCAACAAAGAATATTTATGCGGCAACGAAAATATAATTTAAAACGAATGATAACAAATAAATAATAATTATTAATTAAAAGGAAAAGATTAAGGTAATCTATTGAGTATTTTATGGTGATATGATATGGTATACCGCTAACAGGTAACTATGGAGTGTAGAGAAGGAGGAACGTCTCTTATGGACGGTACGTTCAAAATGTGGTCTGAATTCTGTAAGGTATGAGATGTGGCGCTGATCGTATTAACTAGCGTCTACAGATAGGTTGCAATTGGCGTTGATGCTCCAGAAGACATGCGCGAGATAGGGGGAAGCCTAACTTAGTTCATAGATAAGTATTAATAAATCCTTTTGGAATCGTTTGTTAGCAAGAAACTCGTTAGACGATAGTAAAGGGCAAGGAAAATCTTACTAAAAAAATACTTATTTAAAAAAAAAATTATAAGTGCGATTCGAACCCTGGACCTACCGCGTGCTAAGCGAGTATCTTCTCTATCGTCTAACGAGTTCCTTGGTTACAACCGATTCCAAAAAGGATGACAAAATTCATGGTCGCATGTCTTCTGGAGCATCAACGCCAATTGCAACCTATCTGTAGACGCTAATATCGTATTATGGGATTGAGTCTGAAGTTAAACACTTACTATATCTCTGAAACTAGCTTCAGATTCTATAAACTAACGAAAACATAATATTATGTACTTCGATCATAAACACTGATCGAAGATTATGTAGGTGTTGAAAAGAATTATACAGCGTAAAAAAATAATAAAAATAGTAAAAACAAAATCACGTAGAATACCTCCTGTAAATCAGCGCCACCTATTCTTCCATCGAAAATCCGATTACATTTTTTTAACACAGACGTTTCTCCTTCTCTACACTCCATACAGGTAACCTTCATCATTTTGGTATGGCTACCGCATCGTTTTTTATTTTGTAGCACATTGTCCTTGTATTTGTATTAATTTGTTTAATTTTTAATAGACAAAGAAAGTGAATTGCGATGGTATATTATATGTATTTAAAATCATTATTATAATAATTTAATAAAAAATAAGTAATTTACAAAATATAGAACGATCACAGTATTGCATTACTTCATTTTTTTCCTCCTAAAAAAGAAAATGTTTAGCATATTACGGTGTGATAAAAAATTTGGTTTTACCTTTTTTTCCCCCTTTTGGGGCTGTATCTTTGGCACCAGCTTTTTGATCCACACCTTTTGTTGCGGCAGCAGATTTTTTCTATAGAAAATACATATTTTGTATACACAAATATAACTAATAAATTGAAAAATAATGTATCTTACGTCTGCAGCAGGAGCTGGAGGTGCAGAAGCACCACCCTTCCCTCCTTTTCCTTTGCCCATTTTAAATTTATAAAGTAAAAAAAAACACTATTCAATAAAAATACTTATAAATTAAATATGAACTACTTCTACTGTTTTGATGCTTAGAATTGGCAAGTACAGTTCAAGATCAAATCTATTTTAAAAAATTTGGCAAAGCTATTGGAATTTTAAAAATTCCGCTTTCTAGATTAATTAGTAAGTTTTTGTCCTGTTGGCAACCATGTTTTACCAGGAGTGTGTTCAGTTAGAACGAATCAAATTTAATCATTACGTCACGAAAAATGTTGACAACATCGAAACATTTCCAAACAAAACAAAACCATATGACTCGTGTTACTGTTATCAGAAAGATTGCTGCTTAAGGTAAAGTATATTTACTTTCTGAAGTCCTAACTCAAGGTCAGAGTTGTGCTAAACAGATTAAAAATAGTTATTATTAATCTCTGTTTATTTAGCTAATTAGTAATCATTTACATTCAGCAATTAATTATCTTAATCAACCAGGCTAGTACTTTTAATCCTTAATCATTGCGATTACTTTTTATTAAATCAGTGATTGCTTTTCAATCAGTGATTGCTTTTCAATCAGTGATTGCTTTTAAATCAGTGATTGCTTCTCTTAATCAGTGATTTAAAACAGTGTTTGCCTAATACTAATACTACCTATTCGATTGGTCCGACACCAAGCAGGTGTTTGGCAGCTGACTACTATCTATAGTCTAGTAGACTTTTTGTTCAATATATGGATGTGAGTATGATGTGATATGATCTATCAATGGAGTCCTCTGGTCCCGCTGAGAGATTGTTTTCTTATAGTGAGCTGATATATTTGATGGAATAATTTAAAAACAAGTTCCAAAGTTGGAGTAATAATTTTGTATTTTATGTTATGTTTTCATTTGTTTGTTGTTTCATTGTTTATTGTTTACACATAAGTTATACGGCATAACTATGATTTATAGTTCAAAACACACTTCATAATTTTTTTATTTATTTATATTTATATTGTAAATAAAAAATATAAAATGTGTTTCGAACACATTTATTTCGTGAGAATTTTTGTTTTGTTTTTGATTTCTTTTTTTATTTGTAATGAATACTTTACTGTTGAATTATATGTTATTAAATGAAATAAAAAATAAAGAATTTCCAATTAATATTTCCAAGTTATGGGTTAATCATTAATCAATGAATATTTACAATGTATGGATTAATCATTAATATTATCCTGTGAATAAACACGTTGACTAATCATTAATCTTTAATCAAACTCTTTTTCTTGTTTATCAGCACAACTCTGTTAAAGGTAGATTTTCGCGTTGTTATAAGTTGTACAAAAAATTCATTTTAATTAAAAACTGCTGCCAATTTGGTAATAGAATAGCTAGGGCTGATAGTCATGCATGACTCATAAATTTGTTTGTTTTGTTTTGTCTTCAAAAAGAAAAATATTTTTTTAGTATTTATTCACTGTGAAGAAACGTTGAAACTTATTTCTAAAAAATTTTTCCCCGCCGCCTCCTGGAAATTTTAAAGGCTACGCCTATGATAGTTTATGTAAAATTTCATATTCTGACAAAATAACCCCTATTTAGAGGTACTAACCATTTGTTTTCTTACCTGTAATACCTAATTACTAACAGGTAATAGATACATGCATACATGCAAATGGTAGCACCTTTAATAACTTAATATTTGATTATCATTTTATTTCGTAGTAGCACTAAATATTTCTGAAATATGTATAATACGTTGTTACAATATACCTAGAATGTTTTCGCAATATTGCAAAAATTTAATAAATAATTGACAATAAATATACGATTGGAAATATGTATTTAAAAAATATTTAGTAATAAATATATGATACAAGCTATATTAGCAGTTGGGGTTGTTTTTTCTCAGAAGCGAAAAATTATGTTTCCCATTACTTTTCTATAATATTATGCACATTTTTTCACCACCCAACAAATTAGGTATTATGATGGAGTGTGAAGCTGTGTAGAGGTTGTAGTTCCTAGCTTCCACCATAAAATTTTATGCTAGACCCGGTGTTCCTATCTAAATACATACTCGGTTGTCTCTGATACATATGAACTGTTTTCGGTACTGTGATGGCGCTACTAAAACATTTAAAATTTATAAACAAAGTACTTTTCAACAGTGCCGTGCATTTTTGGAGGGCTTTATCTCATAATAAATATACATTATGGTCCTAATCGTTTGTATACATATATGAGACATTATGAGCTTACAAAACGTTTATGATGGCTATATTTGTATATCATCAAAGTTTTTTTAAATAACTAAAGAAGAGATAGTCTGTTAAAATTTGAAAATTAAAAATTCTCAACATACACAGGCTATTAGGCATATTTTTTCGAAGTGATATAATGTGTTAGCCGGTCCTTAGACGTTAAATATCAGTTATCTACGTTAATAAACGTACTTCATCGCCTTTTTTTGTAGGATATAACTACAGTCAAGAAGGGTTTCCCACAAAATCAATTAACGGAAGAAAATTAGGTCCATTTATTTCATTTCATAATTTATGGTAATATAATTGAAGGTACTTACAAGCACATAAGCATCACAAGCATCATCCATTATTAATGATAAAAATTCAAGAAATAGGTATAAATAGCGAACACAATGAAAATCAAAATAAAAATCCATCCTGCGAAGGTTACAATTTGCCAATTGTCACTGTCATAATTTGTGTGCAATGCGCATGTGTCGACTAAGTACAGGAATGATAGGCGAAAAAGAACGCTTATAACATAATAAATTGCTAGTGGTGGGATAAAAAAACGTCAGGCTACCTTGTCTACTTATTTATTTTTTTACAAATAGCGATTAAAACAAGCATTAGGTACATTACAACTACACGCGTGTAAATAAAAGATTTTACATTATAAAGAACACGTTTTAAATAAACGATTATTAAAATTTAATTTATTATGCAGCTAAAACTTTATATAAATCAGGAATATTTGATAGAATTGTTGAATTGATTATATTGTTATTTTAAATAATGCATATGTTTACTTTTGAAATTAATAATTACCTGCTTTTAATGGCACAGGTTAATATGGTTTATAAATAATTATTTAAAAGTTATTGTAAAAATATGTATTATAAAGTATAACTCTAAAATAAAAATAAAGATTTACATATCCACCTTTACTAATTACACATAAAACAAGTTGGCTTTTCCATGCTTGATGACATGTATTATATCTGTCGGAAATTTATGGGAAAAAACCAAATAGCTTTTATAAATTTTCAAAATAGATAAATATACCCATGAATCCATAAGCAGTATGTCCATATCTGCACCCATGCATCATATGAACTAACTTACAAAAAGAGCAATCCGATCCTATTACAAAAGCCTTATTGCACAATATACAGCTTTTTGGCATTTTAAGTACTCGATATTTATTTTAAAGGAAGAAACACCGTTTTTTAAGCACAAAATAATAGAAAACACAAATTAACAATAAACATGGCGTACAGCTGAATCGCACAAAGACATCGACTGTAACCGAGCAGCACCCGCGTATCTGCGAATATTTAAAAATGACCAATCAGCAAAGAGTACCATATTCACGATCCACAGAGGTTATCTGAACAGACAACAAGTTCTGTTTATTCTGGGTTTTAGTCGAAGGTTCCTAGTATTTTCCTCTTTCCTGTGAAAATTTGGGAGTTAATAAATTAAATTTCTAGATAAATTTGGATTATTCCGTTAATAAAATTTACGTAAATCTTACATAAAAGAAACTGAAATAGATAGAGGTAGGTACACTTTGAATTACATCTATTCAAGAGTTATTATGGTCCCTAGGTAAAAAGGGCCCAATTGTGGCCTGTGGCTTACTAGGTTAGTGCAATAAAGTAGCTACTGTTATAATGTAAGGGCTTCACCAAGGAACCCCTGTCTATTGACCAATAATGAATATTATTCATTATATGGATACATAGTATCCATATAACTACATTATTAAATAATTTAACAAAAATTGGGTAAATTAATATTATGACTCATTATATACCTACAAATAGCAGTTAACTACACTACAATAAACCTTTATTTAAGTAACAATTCGGTACCTTTGAATTTTTATCAAGCATCGCCGCCAGCTATAAAAAAAGTGTTAAAACAGCGCCTCATATGATTTGGACGCGTATTATTCAGGACCGCTACTAGGGTGCTTGCCGCTCGTGTGCAGATTTACCTTTCCACCCCTCTAAATATATCTTTCATATAGGTACCTATTTTGCCACACTATTTAACGGTATCGCTATTATAATTAGAAATTGATTCAGCCATAAAGTAATAAAACTGACAAAAATGAAATGAATATATTTTTAAAAACTTAATTATAGGTATTTTACATGATATAGGTGGAAGATGTGTTAAATAAATTAAAAGTTTTTCAAATACTTTATTAAAACTGTATTCTTTGCCTATTAGTTTCGGAATTTTTTACAGTTCCTTAAAAGGGCAGTTTTCGCCTTGGTTTCAGAAATATTTTGTATAACATAATTCAGATTGATTGCTTCACATATTTCATATTCTATGTATATGGAGAGAGTGCTTTCTTGACTCATGGAAGACCGTAGACAGTCCTAACCCCAGTAGCACCAAACATTTCTGCAATAAAATTGTTGTATAATTATTGTTTGCGACAGTTTATTTATATATGAAACAGTTTTGGTATATTTCGAATTATGTATCTATTTTTAAATATTACTTAAATATTTTTGAAATAATCCGTTTAATATATTATTTTTTTATTATTTCCTAAATATTGCTGGTATAACTTGAATCATATATTTATTACTAAATATTTTTTAAATATGTCCTACTGTATATTTTTTGGCAGACTCCTAAAATATTTTTAATTATATATTTATTATGATATATTTCTAAAGTATTTTCTAAATCTTTTCGTTATTGTAGCAGTGGATTATACATATTTCATAATATTTGGTGCTATTAGGGAAGCTACCCATAGCAATAAAACACTTATCTATTGGGTACGCAGGTAGACTTACACCACACGTTGCGTGCGCGTGACGTCACAGGTCTCAAACGGAGAAAACGATTAAAACGATATCTGTTCAGGTTTTATGGTGACTGATTTATATTTTTCCACAAAATCATTAAATTTGTTATTTTTCATAATATCGGTGTTTTTGTGAACATATTTTATAGAAAATGGGGAACTTGAAATATTTAAATCTTTGCATTGTCCATTGTACAGTTTAAAGTGTATTATAATAAACTACAGCGTAACACTAAGAAATCTCTGATAGTGAGACTGATTGATATAACTTATTGTTACCAATGCAACAATTTTCTTGCGGGAAATTCCTTACAACCTAGTAAACACCAAAGTATGAGTTTATTAGGCCATATAGCAAAAGAATCTTAAAAAATATTTCGTAAATATATTTTGTTAAATATTTTGATATTTTAAAAACATTTTGTAAAATGTTTTAAATAGGCCAGTGAATAGAGAAAAAATTTAACATTAATTCTAACATTTTTGAAACTTTGTCATCTGTTGAAGTACCAACCAAAAGAAAACTATAAAATTTTGCAACTCGATTCAAGGTCGGCAACATTGTTAAAATCGCGAAAAATTAAATTAAGCAATATCTCGACGAACAAAAATGTAACACCGCTGCAAATTTGATAGAATTTGTATTACAATAATCAAAATATAAAGCTACATTTGCAGCACCTTATGACCCGAGCATAATAATTAATTATCAATAATTAACATTTTTGCATCAAATATTTCAAACATATTATTAACATTCTTGCAAAACTACAGTGTTCCTGCTAAAATCGCCTTACAGGACTATGAACATTTAATAACGTTTATAGAGTTCGATGTAAAATTTGCAGTGATATTAATTTTATTTTGATAGTAAAAATTTTGCAACAAATTATTTGTTGCAAATTTTATCAATCTGCCGACGTCATGGGATTGCTGCAAAATGGAGAGCGCATTTCAGTTACGAATGCGATCATTTGCAATCCACCTGTGCATATGTTATTATTTTTTGGAATCTATTTTAGGTAAATGATACTCTACAAGTTGTAAATTGTAAAAAATGTACCACGCCGCCATCGGATAGAATTGCAAACTTACACTTACATGTAAGGCGATTTTAGCAAGTACACTGTAGTTTTGCAAGCATGTTAATATTATGTTTCCAAAATTTGGTGCAAAAATGTTACTTATTGATAATTAATTATTTTGCCCGGGTCATCAAGTGTTGCAAATTTACCTTTATATTTTGAATACTGTAATACAAATTATATCAAATTTGCAGCGGTGGTACATTTTTGTTTGTCGAGATATTGCTTAATTTAATTTTTCGCGATTTTAACAATGTTGCCGACCTTGAATCGAGTTGCAAAATTTTATAGTTTTCTTTTGATTGGTACTTTAACAGATGACAAAGTTTCAAAAATGTTAGAATTAATGTTAAATTTTTTTAGTTTTCACGTCTCTATTCACTGGCCTAAAATATTGTCACAATATTATGAAAATATTTTTGCGCACCACTTTTTATCATTAACGAAATATTAAATAGACATTTAGGGAAATGCTATTGAAATATTTTGAAAATGTGTTGTAAAATTCTATACATAAAATGATTTTAATTTAATGGCTTGGCTGGTTTCATATCCTTGGTTATGAAATGTCAACCACGGCATTGAAACTGCTGCTTTACCTAGTTATGAAATCGACCGCGGCATTGAATCTGCTACTTTTCCCACCTAAATAAACAAGTACTAAAATAAACCTTTAAAAAAATCCTCTGCTTCGGTGGGTCTCGAACCTGCATGGAATTCACGTCTTGCTTGTAAAGTCAACAATTTACTGACTCGACCACTCGCACTGTGGTAATTATTGGCTACTTAAAGTTCACTCAAATATCAAGCAAATATTTTGGTTATATTATATTTATGATATTTATAAATCATTTTAATTGATGAAATTTACTGATCAGTTAATTTCGATTCTCAAGTCTATACGTTGGGTGTTAGATGAAATTTAACTATTCACGTAATGTAAATGTATTTAAATTAATTTGAGATGAAATGTTACAAAAAAAAGGCAGAAAATCTTTTATTAATATAATAAATAATATTTATTAAAAAACGTTGTAAGATCTACAGTATATAGTGTGTGCGTGTAAAAATAGAAAATATAATATTTCTTTGTGCATTGTAACTATATATTTTCCAAGGAATGATGAAGTGGCATGCCAGTAGTGGAGGAAATATGTTAAAAACATTTTCATAATTATGCATAAAAGGTTAAATTAAACATATACTTTAATATTTTAATAATATTTTATAAACGATTTAAAATATTTTGAAAATATTCCTTCGAAGATCAATGAATATAAAATATTTGCATTGAATATTTTCAAAATGTTTTTATAACCTTCAAAATATTTCAGCAATATTGAAAACCATTATAAAATATTTAAAAAAATATTCTATGCTGTTAAGGTAATTTTCAATAAAGGCTCGGTAAAAGCCCAGTAAAGGTCCATACTTTCGTGTGTACTGGGACTGGGAAAATACTTTCTTCACCCAACCAAAAGTTCTGTGCTTGCAGACTTCCCTTGTGTAGGCACTACGCTCAAAAACTAAATAATTGAAAATATTCCCATGTGTGATATTTGAAAATATATCAATATTTGTAGTGAAGTATTCTTTTTCAAAGTATAAAAGCAGTGAAGTATTCTTTTTTCAAAGTATAAAAGCATCTAAACCAATGGCAATTTTTCCCTGTATAACATGCACATCACGAGACAATTCCGTAAAATAAAAAACTCGTCTCTATCTTGAGCACACAAAATTAACGAAATAAAGCAACAAAGAATCATTTTAGATGTTCAATAACCAATAGTTTTTAAAACTGCAAAATACACTTAAGACAACACGTTCAATTAGCAGATCACACTGTTCGTTTTCTCTCATACAAAAAAGCTGTGACGCCAATGTACGCGACCTATACAATATAAACAAAAACAGTAGACCTGATATCTAATTAAATCAAACTAAATTCCAATATTGCTGCATATTGCGGCAATGCTAAATATTTTTGTTATGTATCTTTCAGATAATTACCTTTTTTATTCTACAAAAAGAATAATATTTTTTAGTATTTACCGTGAAGAAACGGTTAGACGTATTTCTAAAATATATGCTCCGTCCCACTCCTGGAAATTTTGGTGGCGACGCTCATGGTGACCGCATATTTCTCAGAATTATTTAATCCTTAATCCAACTGCACAGCCCAGCGGCTTGTCGCCAGGGACAACCTATTAACCAATACAATTCAAGTATTGTGTATTCCCCTTCTTCCCATTTAGAGGGGAGCACAGAATGCTTAATTTCTATTGGTTGACGCCCTGTCATTGTCCACACGTCGCTGGGCTACGAAGTCAGCATACATATTCATCAACAAACAGTTCCATCAGTTCCATTCCAGAATTTGACAGTGATAGTTGATAGTTCTGTGGTGGCTAGTGAGTTTGTGGCAGTTTAGGTTAAATTTTTAGATTATTAATCTAATTTTAATAAAAGCAGTGCATGTGCAAGTATAAACTGTTAAGAAAAGTGTGGTACTTTTAGTTAGATAACTTAAGTAAGTAATAGGATATAAAGTGCCTTTTTTCTAACCTAAAATATTATTAATAACTGTACTTTTTAGCTAAAATATGTCAGATTCAGAGGCAAGTAACTTCTCCGACAATGAAAATGCTTCAGAAGCAGGTTCTGTGCGTTCTAGAAGTTCCAGGGGCAGTGTCCGAAGTAGATCTAGAACTCCATCGAGATCTAGATCACCGACAAAGAGTATGTCTAGGTCCCCTTCTAGAGGTTCTCGCTCACGGTCACCATCTCGATCTAGGTCTAGGTCCAGATCTAGATCGCGATCAGGCAGCCGTTCTGCAAGATCTGGGTAAGTTTCTTTTATGCTATAGCCTATTAATCTCATGTAAGCACGTAAAAAATTCTAACATAGCGTGCGGTATTATATAAATACATTTTGTGCATTTATAATGCACCGTGCGCCTATGCAAGAGAACTATGCAAGGCCAAAGGTTGACAAAAGGGTCGCTCTGCGAGCCCAGGTAAACAATTTTTTACGTGCTCATATGAATGAGTATAGTGAAAAATTTCATTTAACGTTCATTTTCAAATGTTATTAGATCAGAGGCAAGGGAAGCTTCTGGGCCCGAGGATGTCGCTGATGAAGAAGAACCTGATGGGGAAAGTTTGAGGTCAGATGAATATGATAGCGAAGAAGATAGTGATGATGACAGACCAAAAAAACATAAGAAGAAAGATCGTTATGGGGGATTCATTATCGACGAAGCAGAAGTAGATGATGAAGTTGAAGATGAGGATGAATGGGAGGAAGGAGCACAGGAAATCGGTATTGTCCCGAATGAAGTTGATGAGTTTGGGCCTACAGCTCGAGAAATTGAGGGACGACGAAGAGGGACTAATCTTTGGGAGTATGTATAAATTTTAATCATTAACAAACAAAAAGCAGTATTAAAACGCTATTCTATTTATACGATTAGATGGGAGACTTCTTAGTAAATTGCTAAAATGATTCTGTTAATAAAAATGTTTTTAGGTATTCGAAAAATAATGAATTTTATAGACATGGGTAAGCTCAGTAATAAATTTTATTCGAATGTTGGCATAATTGTTAATTTAATCGCTAATAGATTAGATATTACTAATAACAAAATTTACAAAGTAAGTAATCAAGCTTATTCTTCGTTTTCGTCTGCATTATTTTTATCTTTTTCATTTCGTTAATTTATTACTGAATGGTTAAATATACTTTAGCTATTGTTTGGACAAAAAATCACAAAGATTTTGAGAAATATCCTCTTGCACAGACTGACAACTTTTCATATAGTATCTATAAAATATAAGCTTTCTATATACATAACAATTTTTAATTTCAAAATGTTCACAAAACAAGTTCCATCTAACAAACTTTTTTATTCCAGTGCACAAAAAGAACATGAAATCGAAGAGTACCTTCGAAAGAAATATGCTGATGATAGTACCGCTATTAAACACTTCGGAGACGGTGGAGAAGAAATGTCCGATGAAATTACGCAACAAACATTGCTACCAGGTGTCAAGTGAGTATTATATTTTAATTTGTTTTGGGATTACAATTAAAACCTACATTTTATAGAGATCCAAACTTGTGGATGGTAAAATGTCGTATCGGCGAAGAAAAGTCAACATGCTTACTGCTAATGAGGAAGTTTCTGGCTTACCAGAATACAAACGAGCCCCTACAGATTAAGTCTGTGATAGCGCCGGAAGGTGTTAAAGGTTACATTTACATTGAAGCCTATAAGCAGCCTCACGTCAAGGCTACAATCTCCAATGTCGGCAACCTGAGAATGGGCATTTGGAAGCAGCAGATGGTACCTATTAAGGAAATGACGGACGTTCTTAGGGTCGTTAAAGAACAAACTGGTAAGTAACATTACATTCAAAACTTAACTCCGCAATATACAAGTAACAATACTATTTCCGATTTTTGTTTAATTTCTAGGTTTAAAATCAAAACAGTGGGTTCGACTAAAGAGAGGTCTTTACAAAGATGACATTGCACAAGTAGATTACTTTGACATGGCTCAAAATCAAGTGCATCTCAAACTTTTACCGAGAATTGACTACACGAGGCTGAGAGGTGCATTGAGAACAGCACAGACGGTAAGAAAGGCATCCTTTTTATATATATATATATATATCTCTGTTTTTGTAATTATATAATTGCTTAATAATTAAAAAAATTTACTCCCTAAGGAATCCGAAGCTGAAAAACGCAAGAAGAAACGCCGTCCACCCAGCAAGCCTTTTGACCCTGAAGCTATAAGAGCCATAGGAGGAGAGGTGACATCCGATGGTGATTTTCTTATCTTTGAAGGAAATCGTTACTCTCGAAAAAGGCTTCCTCTACAAAAATTTCACTTTGAGTGCTGTCATAATCGATGGAGTCAAACCTACATTGGCGGAGCTTGAACGCTTTGAGGAACAGCCAGAAGGTATTGATCTGGAATTGCCGACTGAGAAAGAGGACAAAGCCATTACACATTCTTTTAGTGCTGGGGATAATGTTGAAGTTTGCGAGGGTGAATTGATTAATTTGCAGGTGAGAAAATATAATTAATCTTGACCCTGGTAATTGACGTTTTAAACTTAATTATTGTTTATAAATTACAAAGTTTTAGAGAATATTCATTAAGTGTTGTTTGTATTCTAGGGTAAAATTATCAGTATAGATGGCCCCTTGATCACAATTATGCCCAAACATGAGGATTTGAGAGATCATCTAGTATTCCAAGCCACTGAATTGAAGAAATACTTCAAAATGGGAGACCATGTAAAAGTGCTTGCAGGTCAGTTAACAAAGTTATATTTACTGAAATAATTTGAAATACTAAGGTAACATGACTTGTCAATTATTTTTTGCCAATTGATTGCCATAATTGACCGATTTGTTTAACGGTCAATAATATTTTCGTAAACTTATTGTGTCAATAATGATTGATCTCTCCATAACCTGCAAAATTTATGACCGAATTCCTATTTGTTTTTCAGGGAGGTACGAAGGAGACACTGGCTTGGTGGTGAGGGTGGAAAATAACAGGGTAGTCCTTATTTCCGACTTGACGATGCATGAGATGGAAATTTTACCCAAAGATCTGCAGCTTTGCACAGACATGGCTAGCGGTGTTGACTCATTGGGTAAATTTGAATGGGGCGACCTTGTTAATTTGGATGCTGAGACTGTCGGTGTGATAGTCCGCTTGGAAAGAGAGAATTTCCATGTTTTGAATATGCATGGTAAAGTGGTAGAGTGTCGACCAGGCTCTTTGCAGAAAAGACGTTTGAATAGATACACTGCAGCCTTAGATTCGTATCGAAATAATCTTCACCGCAGAGATATGGTGAAGGTAATTGATGGTCCTCATTCTGGATTTTCCGGGGAAATTAAACATTTGTATCGGTAAGTTTACATATCCCTTCTAGACATTTTTAAAGCAAAAAAAATGAGTCCATAAATCATTTTAAATCAGTCCTGAGACTTTTTGTAAAGACATAATATTTTTCCAGAAATTTTGCCTTCCTGCATTCGGTGGAATTCTTGCAAAATGGTGGTATCTTCGTGTGTAAGACTAAACATTTGCAGCTTGCCGGGGGAAACAAAAGTGTCCCCAGTGCCGATATATCTACTGGAATGGAGTACATGTCACCTAGAAGAAGTTCTCCAATGCATCCATCCAGTGGAGGAGGAGGAGGCGGAGGAGGAGGTAATTTCAATTTATAAAATATTTTTTGTAAAAAAAAAATAGAAAAGCATTCTGTGATATTCATATGAATGTGAAATGGTTTGGACTCACACACTTTACCTTGGGGTCCTTTGAAAATATTGTGACATTTCATATTATAGTATTTTTTAATTAAAATTTTCTCTTACAGTTGGTGGCTTTACCGGTGGAAGAGGCGGTGGAGCAGGTCGAGGAAGGGTATCCCGTGACCGTGACATTATTGGCACCACGATTAAAATCACCCGTGGTCCATATAAAGGCAACATTGGTATCGTTAAGGATGCCACACAGTCTACTGCCAGAATCGAACTACATACCTCTTGTCAGACGATATCCGTGGATCGTAACCATATCTCAGATGTTGGTAAGTTTTCTTGCTTACTATATTC
Organism: Rhamnusium bicolor; assembly: GCA_029963845.1. NCBI lineage: Eukaryota > Metazoa > Arthropoda > Insecta > Coleoptera > Cerambycidae > Rhamnusium > Rhamnusium bicolor. The sequence goes on from JANEYF010001171.1 coordinate 87,500, forward strand.
TAAATTAAATGATTTAACTTTTGTTTTTGTCTTTTATAGGAACTCCCGCGAAAGACGGAAGCGCTTCCAGCTATGGAAGGACCCCAGCATATGCTGGAAACCAAACTCCTCTATACAGGGATACAGGAAACAAAACACCTATGTGCGATTCAGGTTCTCGAACCCCTCTTCATTATGGTTCGATGACACCCATCCACGATGGTTCCAGGACGCCAAATGCCAGTTCTGAATGGGATCCTTCAGTCTCAAATACCTATCCTTCACCAGGATATAATCCAAGTACGTCATGATATTTTAAAAGGTTTTTTAGGTTTAGGCTGTCGTCAAAGGTGACGGTCATTTTTGAAGTAATCAGTTCAAATTTTCTAAGTCCAAGATATTTTCTGGTGTATGATTGTTTAGCTGTTTTAAATTTATTTTTATTAAAAAAAAAAAGGTTCAAGTTAATGAAAGTAAGAAAAGAAAAATGCGGAATGCAATTAATAAATAATAATACGTACCCATAATGTAACTTCAGAAACAAAGGTAAATAAAAAAATAATTATTTAAGGGCCATGAAAAATGCAATTCAGCAATTTTTGGATATTAATAATGACCGCATGATTGACCAAATACAACAGGTCACATTGCCTGATCACTTGCCGATTTTTAAATGACCAGTCACCTGCCATCTTTAGATTTTAATAGTTTTGTATTTCTAATTGTAATTTATTCAGGTACTCCTGGTTATCAAATGAACGGCCCATACACTCCTCAGACCCCAGGAACAATGTACGACACTACATACAGTCCTTATCAAGCTAGTCCAGGTTATCAAAGTGTTGTCTCTACTCCGAGTCCTGCTACTGGTTACGGACAGTCTCCTTCAAGTAATAACCCGTACAGTACGCCGAGTTCAGGTTATAGTCCGAACATGCCATATAACCCACAGACTCCTGGAGCAGGAATGGACGTCCTTCCTATGACTGATTGGCATACCGTGGATATTGAGGTTAGCTCACACTCATTTTCAATCATTTTTTAGTATTCAATTTGTCATATATTTAACGTTCCTATAGGAAATTCGCTAAAAAATGCATAACTATAATATTTCAATCTTTTAAGAGACATGTGTTTTTTAGGTGAGGATTCGTGACAGTCATGATGATGGAGGTCTGGTAGGACAGACTGGAATTATTAGAAGTATCTCAGGCGCTATGTGCTCTGTTTTCCTCCCTGAAGAAGATCGAGTGGTTAACATTATGTCAGATCATTTAGATCCTGTCAGGCCCCAAAGAGGTGATCAATTTAAGGTAAGAGCGTTGTATTTTATTTTAGTAACATTTGATGGTCAGTTTACCAGATATAGAACATTTTCCAAAAACTATGATAATTGGAGAGGTGTATATATCGGTACTCATTCTGTCTTCTCTCACATATCCCACTGGAATGACTGAGATATCAGCGAATACTAATATATGCCGTTCCAATTATCGTAATTAGAGCATATCATATTATTACAACAGTTTCTTTAACAATATTATATAGAAGTGGCTACTAAAATAACGGATATTTTAACAAATTATTTCTTATTTAATGCACATTTTTTTATACGAATGAAATTTTTATTTTCAGGTTATAATTGGAGAAGAACGTGAGCAGACGGGAGAGTTGCTTTCGATAGACGTACATGAAGGGGTAGTAAAAATTAAAGATGACATAACGATGTTGCCTCTTCAAAACTTGTGCAAGATGAGAAAATCAGATCATTAAGTTTTATTCCACATGATGTATTTTTTTTATTAATTTTTAGTAATATCGAGAAGTTATGTGTTTGTTTATATGTGAGTCAGACTTATATTAATCTTCTGTACAATTATCGTTGCGATAATTTATTATTAGTTGAATATGAGAATATTATATGAATTTGACAAAGATTAAAAGAATTGTGAGACTCATGAAGGTGTTTTAATTTCTTTGAAATCACCGCAAGCCACACTCAAGTTACTTTGTGACTTGAAGGGTTTATTTTATCCTCAACATTTTTTCACTATACTATAACTAATATTTGTAGGGGATTTTAATATTAATGTTGACCGAAACACATTTTACATAGTGATGGGACTCGAGTGACTTTTTTTCACTCGAATAACTCGGTAGGTTTCCGAATTTACTCGAGTTGAAACTCGAGTCGAAGTTGAAACTCGGTTTCATTGTTATAAAACCCGAGTCAAAAGTTAGGTCGAGTAAAACTCAAAAAATCGACTCGACTTTTTGATTCGAGTCGCTTTTTGACTCGAGTAGATTTTTGAATGGAGTCGCTTTTTGACTCGAGTCGCCTCTAGACTCGAGTCAAGTTTCTTTAATTTAATTGTTTATGGTTTTATTAATATTTTTAAATATTCTTTAGTGACAGTGTGATTTGTTTATATAATATAAATATGAAAGATTATTTACATGACGGCACTGAAGGCACTAATCTTGTAAAAGTAATAAAGATGAAAACATGTAACCATGAATGAAATCACTAATCAATTACTATATCATCGGGATCGGGAATTCCCCTCCAGGTTTGTTGTTTCATGTTTGTAGGTCGGATTGTATAATTATTAATTAAAAGGTTTGTCCGTAGAGCAGTTTCCAACCGTTTGAAACTATCAGAAGCATGCGCACATTGTTGTAGAGGTGCACTTGTTCAATCAGAACGTTTGTTATTGCAGAGCTCTCGTAATACTCGCATCTCTATAGTCAGAAAACTATCACAAATCGCCTCTACGTACAAACCTATAATTGTTACATACGACGTTATTACGACGTATTAGAAAAATAGAAATTAGAACTTAGAATTGTTTAAAATCAAGACTCGCACGACTGCAGCAATCAAACTGGCACATTCATATTCATAAAGATTTATTTTTTAATTCAATTAGTTCGAAATAAATAAAAAACCGCAATCGGTGTGTATTAAATATTAAATACTGTATTTATTTAATATTTTGTGCTAAACAAGAGTTAATTTAATGTGTTAATTTAATATAAAAAAAAAAATTATGTTGGTTTTCTTTAAATGTCATTTTATATACAATGTTAATTAAATATTTAATTTTGTATTTGAAATGTGTTGATTTGCCGGAAAAATAATATTTGACCTGGGTCCATTTATTATTTTGTATTTCAATTTTTATGATTTATGTTTATCCTTTCGATTTTTCACACTTATGTTGGAATTAGATGGTAGTGTTTTAAATGCTGAAAGATTACCAAAAGAAAAAACCTAAATACACTTTAAAAACTTACCGTTTAGCAAACCACTGAATCATCTCCAACTACTTACTCTATAGTTCGCCTCGAGTTTGATTTCGACTCTGCCCTGACTCTAGTCAAACTCAACTCGATTTAAAACTTAAATCATATTAACTCACTGATTCGAGTAGCAATAACTCGACTCGAGTAACAACTTTACTCGAATTGCAACTCGACTCGATTTAAAACTTGAATCATAGTAACTCACTGATTCGAATATCAATAAATCGACTCGAGTAACAACTTAACTCGAATTGCAACTCGACTCGAGTTAAAACTTGATTCGAGTAGCAATAACTCGACTCGAGTAACAACTTTACTCGAATTGAACAGCCATATGACTCGAGTCACTCGAAACGGATTTTAAATCGAGTCACTCGAGTATTTTCATACTCGAGTCCCATCACTAATTTTACAGCAATAAAATGACAAATTTTATAAAAAAATAATGGTTTATTTCAAAAGATAAGACTATACTCGGGTAACGAATGATAGTAAAACAATTATTGATTTACTTATTACAAGTAAAAGGGATATAAAATTTGAAGTTCATGCAACGCCGAAGATAACAGACTACTCAATAATCACAACTGATATACAGGATAATTCCAAAATTCTAGATAAAAAAATAATGAAGAGAAATTATGAAAATCTTAATGAACTACAATTCCAATTAGATTTAATGAGCATAGAGTGGCCATCAAATTGTACTAATACAGACATTTTGGCAAATAAATATGTATGTACAATCATAAAAACGTTAAACAAACATGTGCCAGAAAAACAAATTACAATAAAAGGTAAATGGGGTAATAAGAAATGGTGGACAAACGGTAATAAAGAAAGAGATAGATTGTATAAAAGGGCAGTACTAACAAATGATGATTAAGATTGGATAATGTATAAGCACAAAAGAAATTATGTAGTATCACTGATTAGAATCAAAAAGCAAGAGTATTATACAAATAGAATTGATGATGTTAGGAATGACCCAATGGAAATGCAGAAAACAATAAAAAGTTTGCTGAAGGGAGATACAAAAAATAAAAAGGATGACATAATATTTAATAACAGGTTAGTTTTGGGAGATATTTAAATAGCAGAGGAATTTAATTCATTTTCCATTGGTAGTATTCAGGAAATTACTAAAGGATTAAACGTGAATGGAAATTATGAAGAGATTTTAAGCAAGATGGAAAAACTAAATTGTACCTTAGGAAAGTTTAAACTATTAGAATTAAGTGAGTTAAGAAAGATTATTAATAAAATGAGAAATAAAAATAGTAGTACAGATGGAATAAATCCGAAAATAATAAAATTATCTTTTGAGGCAATTGGCGATAAATTTCTTCAAGTCATAAATAACTCTTTGGAATCAGGAAATTCCCATTATGAAAAAAAAAAATTGATAAATGTGAATAATTCAAAAAAATATAAAATAATTAAAAGTTGTAGGTAAATAAAGTGAAGAATAAGTTTGAAAAATAATTCCTGTGAAAGTGCTTTGCAAACAATTCTAGCTCAATGGAAAAGTGCCTTAAATGATAAACTTATAATAGGTGTTGTATTTCTTGACCTACGTAGGGCTTTTGAAACTATAAATAGAGAATTGTTACTGTTAAAACAAAATATGGGATTTAGTGATATAGTTTTAAAATGGATAGAAGATTATTTTAAAAATATGCCAAAAAACCAAATATAGAGATACCACTTCTACAAAGAAACGCACACAATTTGGTGAACCACAGGGAACAGTCCTCGGTCCAAATGTATTTATACTGTACATAAACTGTGAAATCTATTACGAATTGTAACATACAACTTTTTGTAGATGATACATTAATATATTCAATAGGCAACAATGTGGACGAAATATTAGGAACTCTAAATAGGGTGATGAAAAATTTAAATAGATGGTTAGGTGATAATAATTTAAAATTAAATGTGGACAAAACTAAGTATATGTACATAACAAACAAATATAATGTGTTACAATCAAATAATAATAGAGGTGTGGTAATTGGAGGTGAAACTATTGATCAAGTCAAAGAATTCAAATATTTAGGAGTAATAATCGATGAAGAGTTGAGTTTTTCAAATCATGCAGTGTATCTGTGTAAAAAAGTAGCAAGAAAAGTGAACCTACTGGGTAGAATAGGAAAGGATCTTAGCCAATGGACAAAAAAACAATTTATAAAATTATCATACAGCCACATTTCAATTATTGTTCGACAATATTATTCTTACTTACTCAAATTTCCACGTTACAAAAAAAAAAAACAAAATCAAGAGCTTAGAGTGGTACTAGAATGTGATAGATTTACTAATATAAAATATATGTTAGATAGGGTACGAATATTCAGTGTTAGACAATCTATTATTTTTAATACTTTTGTATTTACATATAAAATGCTGCATCAATTACTTCTTAAGCATTTGAAAATTGCACATTTGTTAGAGATATACACAACCATTATACAAGAAGTCAAAATAATTTTTATATTCCAACTGTTAGTACATCATATGGTCAAAATAACTTGTTTCATAATGGTTTAAAAGAATATAATCGTTTGCCATATGAATTGAAAAATAGTACAAATCTGTTGATATTTAAGAAGCAATGTGAACATTATGTAAAAAATTTTATAGATGCTTTTTTATTATATTGTTGTTCTTTTTTATCATTTCTATTTAGTACATATATTTTTTAGATTCTATAAATATGTGCAAATTTATAAACATATATATGTATGAATATTATAATTTATTAATTGTTTGTATTTATTTACCTTTGCTAATAAAGATTACTATTACTACTACTACTACTACTACTACTACTAAGAGCTATAATGTGGCATTTTTTTTTTTAGTAATGGGCAGAATCAAGTACTTTATAAGAATGGTTGCTGCAATTTTATAAAATTTAATTATGTATAATACAGAGTTAATAATATAAGAAATGATAAACCTGGACAGAAATCGAATCGAGAACCGACAACGGCAATAATCCATCCAAATTGATCTGAGAACTCGAAAAGAATCGAGGATCAGCCGCAGACCGCAAAACCCGAGAACGAGAACCGAGTTCCGCCCCCCCTTTCGGGGGCCCGGGGGGGGGGGGCCCAAAACGGGGGGAGAATACTTCTGTAAAAGTTTTTGAGAACAGCGAGAACTTCTGAAAACCGAGTACTTCTTGATTCTTGCATTTGAATACACCCATCGCCAGTTTATTTCTGATACATCGGAATGACCAAAACAATCTTTTACTTTAAGAATATAAGAACACATCTATACTCATGACTGAAGCATGGCCTGTCCATTCATAGAATTCGCTACTGTTCTGCTGACAATGCGATCCCTATTTCTACTTAAACTTAAATGCAACCGAAGTTAAATGCCATTGGATCTGCCTGTAATTTGACCTACCAATCTGCATATTATTTAAAATGAAACCATTGTTTTCGTTTTTGCTTATCCGTCATAGAAAAAGTTTATGTGATATATGTTGGATACCTACCTGGTGAAAATGCAGCCTTAATCTATTTATACAAGTTGGATGCTACCATAATAATCCCTAATCGGGATATAATTTAAAACTTCTTGTTTTATTTTTGATGAGAAGCCACAATGGAGACATGGTCAGAGCAATATTGTTTGTTTCTAGCCGTGAGAAATATGTTACAATATGGAAGCTTCGAGAAAGACACATAAGTATATGCATGCAATTAGAAATAACTGTTCTCTTAGATTTTAATTTTTTCTTGTCAAAGAACCCTTTCCGAAAACAAATTTCATCCTTATAAAATGCACCTTAAAAATGTTTTCTTTACCGTCCCTTAAGTCACCGAAGTAACTCCCAGAAAAACCTAGTATTTTGTGTTGAGTAAAGAGAGACAACGCCCTACAGTTTATTGTGGAGTCCGAACCACATCTAGGGCATCGACAATTCCCCTCCCATCTTAATCCAAAACAAATTACAAATAAAATGTCTAACTTGTCTAGATCGATTCGAACCATTGATATTCGGCACCAAGTAAATAGCTATATATATGCGCTTTACCTACTCGGCTAAAATGCCCCATCATTTGTGTCCTGTAGTTCCATAAAAGAACACCTCTTATACAATTTTTTTATTATAGAAATGAAATTATTGCTTTTTGCAGTTTATAATAAAATAGACCAGATAACAGTATTTTCTAATGTTCACTTTAATGAACACAAAATTACTACACAAAATCATGAGGCAATTACGTTATACTCTAGTAGCAACAACTATGTATATTTGAGGAAACCTATATTGTGACGGGACGTGCACAGCAAGACGCGACATGTGGGCGGGAAATGTATAACACATGACCTTGCTGGCACGCGACCAAGGCGGAGTTTGGCTTACATGCTGTGATACTTCAGGGCCGCACTTAATTTTGTTACCAAATCATTCTAGCAGTGCTGATATATTTGTATGTATAATATTATAAGATAAACAATAATTATTTAATATCTGTTTATTTGCTGGCGTGTTTTTGAAAATATTTTAAGAAGGTTTTCATGTTGAAGTGAGTTGTGTAATAGTGTAATATGAGTAATTATTTTATATCTGTTTATTTGCTGGTGTGTCTTTGAAAATAATTTACTAACGTTATCGTGTTGCAGTCAGTTGTGTAATAGTGTAATATAAGTAATAATCATTTTATATCTGTTTATTTGCTGGTGTGGTTTTGAAAATAATTTAAGACGGTATTTGATGTAAAAATGATTCGAACGTCGGAGGCCTCTACGTCCGCATATTGTGTTTGTGAAAATGAAAGTGATAGTGATTACAGTGATAAAGAAAATCAAAGTTCATTAGTGTTTTCAGTAAGAAAACATTGGTTACATTTGAACGAGCAAGCGAAACAAATTGCCTTAATGTTTACAATAATCTTTTGAGTTGCAAAGTTTTTTAATGAAACATGAAAAATATTTGTTTCTGTTACTATTTTGAGAGTATATTTTTTGGTTTTTTTTTATTTTTAAAGGTTTCTTGTTACTTTTTAAATAATCTTTTTTATTCTATCATCCTTTCCTGGCAAGAAATGCTCATACCGCCACGTGGTTCTTGCAGGGTAGTAACAATTTATATTAAGTGAACTTGATTACTGTAACTGCTGTATGTGTATTCAATATGTTAAATTCAATACTTTTATTTCAAGTTATTATTTTTTTGTACAATTGCTAAACTGTTGCTAGCTAAACTGGGCACAAAAACCTACATTAAAAAAGTAAACGAACGAACAATACAGTTAAATCCGGCTCTGTGTTCCTTAGCGTCTTACCCCAGACGTCCCGTCACAATATAGGTTTCCTCAACCATATTATCAAGTCCATTTATGAGTTGGATGAAGTTGGGGCTTCAATAATGGTAATAAATTATTTATTTAACGTTGTTAAGTTCTGGCTAATCCTAATTAACCATAGCCAGAGAACCCCAATTATATTTGTACTATAACACAGTTATTTTCTAATACATTCTGTCACCATAAAGTTAAAAAAGTATCTAAATGAGTATTTATATAAATAATAAAGAAATAAATGACCACAAAAAAATTGTTATTTACTTAAAACTAAAAATCACATTTTAATGCTTTTTTCAATCTGTAGGTATAGATTGCTTTATTTAATTTCCAGCTAATATTTGATAATGCTTAGGTATCAATAATACGTATACAAAATCATTTATGACGATAGATTTGTAATTGCAGTAAGATTAAATTGTTTGAAACAATCCTATAACTACAATCTATATTTTCAGCATCAATTCTGCTATGACTCAATGTAACCCTTGGTAAAAATGGTAAATGATACTATTTCTTTTATAATTGAATTCCTCCATTGCTAAGCAAGGACTGAAACATCTACCTGCTAGGTACCTAGAAAATGCATATATATCTCTGTAATCCAGTTGTCTAGGAGGGACTCCAGTTTATTGGTGAATTACTTTTGGTGGGTTACTTTTAAATTAATCATACTGTAGCAAAATTTCATAAATATATTTATAGGTTATTCTTCAAATATTTCAAATTTCATGAGAGTAGTTCATAGTAGGTAGTTCTAATCGAGTGTTGTTTAAATATGCTGTTGGTAGTAGGCTGGCTGTATCTGGAATACTGATTGCGTGCGAGGATTGGCTGAACTAAAAGTTCCTTAAAAATTGCTCTCAATTGTTTTTTGTAAATGCATGCTGTAATCGCAATAACGTCGGTTTTAAAAAGCATTTTAGTCGGTTTTAATGTAGATTTGTGCTTGAAAGTGTTAATAAATTTGTTATTCGATTTAAACTAAGTGTAGGGAGGATTCATCATTTCATTAATCATCATAATAAATAAAGGTAGGTATAAATATTAATATTAATTGATCGGTTATTATAAATAAGTTACCATTTTTTTATTTGTTTTAAACGTTTTTTAGATGAGGGCAAATCTTGCCTATGAAACGGGCAAAATACGTATTTACTCGCGCATTTACTGTCACAGGGTGCTCGCATGTCCCCACCTGTCACGGGTACAACAACTTTAAATTGAAATAGCTAGGTACATAAAGAAATTATAACATTAAAGATTTTTCCGATTTACTGGGAATTCAGAAGCAAATTGCCCTCGCATTTAAAACTGAATTACTTGTAGGTATAATCTCACCAATATACATTCGATATTATTGATTATTGCTTATTGTAAAGAAAAAAGACGTTTTCATAAATTTCTGAAACTATGAACAGTTTATCTCTTGTTACAGTAGGCCTGTTAAAAGTACTATTTTTTTGTTTTCATTTGTTAACTTTTTTTACAGACTTAGCCCAATTTTCGTGCTCTAACCGTAATGAAACAGTTTATAACCAATCACGGAACAAAAATTTGTAATCAACCAATTAGCATTAACGTTTAGTAAACATGTTTCAAAGCGTTTGTAGCACAAAAATACGCCTTTTGTTTTCTAAGATTGCCTTGCTTACATTTATTTAATTTGGAGTGACTATCGGTGCCATTTTGTTTAAGTGCAGTGAAATATAGAAAACTCGTATAAATAATAGGTGCGTTCTTTCTTACTGAGATTTCAGTTAATCTTAGTAGTTATTGTGCTATATTGTAAATAAATAATTCAGTGCAGTATTTTTTAATATACTTATACAAGGTTTGATGAAGATAATTTTTCCCGTGACCGGCAGGGTACTGGATTGCAGAAAGGTATATATATATATATATATATATATTATTATGTATATTTTTTATAGGTAGATATGTGATATGTGGAACTGGTGACTTATTGCAAATAAATTTATGTTCCTTTTATCTCATATTTTTCGTAAATTATGACTGACTACAGAGGTCAAAATACGGTGTGAAATTTCACACCAAATTGACACCGAACGGGGTATATATTGGGATACACCAATTAGGTGTAAACTACACACCAAATGTGGCAAATGTTTACACCACTTTGTTGTAAACTTTTACAACTTTTATGATTTACTTGTACACCTAAATTGTTAAACGTCTACACGCAAATATTGTAAACAATAATCATGTTCGGGGTGGAAAATACACCCATTTCGGTTAAATCTTTACAAAATATGGGGGTAACTTTCATTCTATTAGATGTAAATATCACTCATTAGGTGATTAGTTTTTACTTTAAAATTGCTAAATGTTTTACACCAGAAAAATATTAAATTAATGTTTTACATATACAGTATGTCCCAGAGTCGACCCTTACCATTTGGTTTTTAGTAATTATTGATGATAGAAAGATGGTTAAATGGGGAAAATCATGTAGAATTTTATGGCAATTTCTTTTGATTTTTAAAATTTTGTAAAAAGAAATAAATTTTGGATTTACTTTTGCCTGTATCCTTAAAATTTTTAATCTTGGGCTTCTAAGATGTTTTTGAGATATACGTATGCTCCAACTTTTATGTTTATTATGGCATATTTTATTACATATCGGTCTAAAATTTAGTTTTTTTTTACTTCTCAATGATTTTTCATAATGGTATAAAAGAAATATTTTTTGTCAAAAGTTAAAGCCTAAAACATCTCGAAAATAAAAGAATATTATGTATTTTGTTACTGATGTTATAAAATGTAATTTTAAAAAGTATTCAATAATGTTTACTTAGTCTAGAAAAGGATATAAGAAGGATAGGTACAAAAAAAAGAAAATCCAAAAGGTCAGTTGTTCTGAAAAGTAAGACATGATATTTTTGAAAAGATATTCGAAATTGCCGTGAAATTCTAAAAAACTTTCACAAATATTTAACCATCTTTCTATCATCAATAATAACCGAGAACATATGGTGAGAATTGACATTCCGGTTGTTGTTATTAACTTTTACATGATCATGTTGATGTCTCATGTAATGTTGTACCAAGAGACAGTATATGAACATGTAAAAATAACGAACATCATTTTCAAACAGATCTGAAGATACCTACAATAATAGTACACTCCCATGAATACATCCCAATAACTTCTTTGTTTTTAAACAAAGGTATTTTATTGTTCGCGATTGGGACTCTTAAACCATCAGTTTTTTTTTTCATATACTGAAAAATATGAATAATTTTTCCAAATAATTTCTTGCTGTAAATCACCATTATGCCTAATACGACTTGTGTTTTTCCTCTATTACAGCTAGTAGAAAGACGTTTTAGTCTAAAAATTGCTGTCGCGATGAAAAAATAATCCATCAACCACAAAATTGTAAAAAAAGATTGTTACAGTGAATACTATAAATGGTTTTAGTTAAAACTTTGAAAATATACAAATATCTGAAATAAAAGTTGTAATTATTAATAAAAGTTTTGATGTTTTCACAAAATAAGGGAAATTAAAATTCAATAGAAATATAAAAATTATGTTTATTTTAGAACAAAACTAATGGTTGAGATAAGAAATAATATCTATTATTATTATTATTATTATTATGACAGATCTTAAAGCAAAAAACACTCTAAAATATAAACAAATACTTATACAGGCTAAAATATAAATAAGAAACTGGAAATGTTATTCAATATTATTCAAAAACTAACATATGAAACTTACTTATCAAATAATAATTGGGCACGTAATTCTCTCAAATTTGGTGAAACTTTTACAGTTTCAAGTTTATAAAAAAAACCTGAATAAAACAAAAAGTGTTCTAAAGCAACATCAAACTTAACATTAAATACAAAAAAAAGACTTGAAAAGCAAATCAAAAGCCTGACAAAGAGTTTGCAAACCTTCATTGGCCAAAACTTTATTATCCATACACATATAACATAGTTCGTTATTTCACTTTTTGTATCTCAAGATGCAATTTAAAATGGCTGGTTTGTCCTTTTATTTCTAATAACCTCCTCAAATGAGATATTTGTCTAAAATAAACAAAAAATTTAGTTAATCAGTAAAATTTTTTACTTTTTCATTTAAAAATTATTTTTGTCATAAGTACATTCTTAGTTTTGGCCTATATCAATTCAATCTGGTTTATATGTATTGTAAAATCTAAAATCCAGATTAAGGTGGAAAAGTATTTCTGGGAGCCCTGAATAAGACTATAGACATATTTTGACGAACTTGTGTCACAAATTACAAGTAACTAGTTTGTATCTCTATTCTTCTCTGTCATATTCATGAATGTTAATAAAGATAAATGCATACTACAACTTACCCACTTAGTTGTGGTAAGCTCACCAAAATATGCCTTATGTAACCAGTATTTCTATAAAAAAAATCTCACGATTTTTGTTCTGAGAAAAAATTACAGTAGGTCGTATATTAAAAACTAATATAATTTGATTGATTCTAACAATACAGATTTTCAAACTATGCATATTTTTGATCTAAAAAAGTTGTAAACCTTTCATAATAAATGGGAGTATTCTTTACAATATTGGATGGTGTTTGATTCTACACCAAATGGGGAAAGTTTTACACCATTTTTACAATATTTTTAGTGGTAAATAGGAACACCGTTCAATTTTAAACTGTGTAGGTATGCCGAATATTGTAGGGCACAAAAAAATCTGCAAGTGATAATTGATGAATTAAAATTTCTCCAATACCTACCTACAGTGTTTCTATTACATCAATAATTTTTAATTCAGGTACTCTCAAATGATGAAATTCAGTAAACTTCGTTTTATAAAAGGAGGTCTGTAAAATTAAACCAATATACATACCTATACCTGCCTATACCTCATGTTCTAAAAGGCTTAGATTAATGACTAATTACGTATTGTTTCATAGATTTATTTACATACATAAAACTATTTAAATTATCCATTAAACTTTCTTGAACAATTGAGGATCTCTATTTTGTTTAAACAAAAGAAATAAATTCTTGGGGTAGGTACCTATACCTATCTATTTAGTGGAAATTGTGTTGGCGAAAATGTATAGGTACACGTAAGTTTTCCTTTTTAATACTTACATTAGGTGTTTATAAACATATTGCCAAAAATTGAATCAGTTAATAGGTACGAATACAATGTATTGAGCCCTTTAGTTAACTGGGAATATCTGAATATCGTAGACATTTAAGCAGAAAAAGTTGAAAAATTGAAATTTTAATAAAATAACTTGCACCTTACATAACATTGAACACTTTTGAAGGTTTGCTAACCACACATTTGACGCAAATCTAGTACATTTTCGGAAAAATCTGATACATTAATGCTATATTTAGTACTACCGAATGTAGCAAGTTTTACAAAGATAAATTAATGTTTTTTTTTAAAGCGACATAATTGTGGTGTTTTTATTTTCTGTAGTTCAGATGCGTAGTACTGTTGTTTGACCTTTCGTTTTATGTTGGTAACTATCAGCAATATGTTTTTTGTTTAAAAATTCTATAGTTAGTTTTTTAATTGTTTATTTATCAGTTAATATAGGTACATACGTAACACATTCCTTAGAAAAAGATGTAATTACTTTATTGATGACATAACTAACAATCTTTTAGTTAACTCACACACCTCTAAAAAAGAAGTTAAAGAAACAGAAAAATAACTAGTTAGTACATTTCGAGGTTATTTAGTACATTTCAAGATCATTACTTAGTACATTTGAATTAGTACCTGCTTACGAATAGTACCATATGTTTGCCAAATATTTATTATGCCAAATAATTTATTTCGATTCTACTTTTAAGGTCAAATTCTTTATAGCTTGTAACTAGATATCACAAATTTTTCGGTATAACCCATGAATGTAAAGAGAAACAGTAGTACGCCCTTGGCCGGTCTTTGTCTGAGTTATTTGATTAATAATCTATTTACTCTATTGCCCATTCTTTGTAACTCGCCTTGTATTTAAAGTCACAATCAAATACTGGTAGCTGAGTGGATAAAGCGCTTATAGCTATTCACTCGGTACCAGATATCGATGGTTCGAATCCATCCCGGAGCAAGTTAGAAATTTTATTTGTAATTTGTTTCGGAGTAAAATGGGAGAGAACTGTCGATGCCCTAGATGTGGTTCGGACTCCACAATAAACTGTAGGGCCTCGTCTATCTTCACTCAACACAAAATCATATGATTTTCTGGGAGTTACCTCGGTGACTTGAGAGGTGGTTAAGAAAACAATACAATTAATTTTTTTTTTTTTAATTTATGTACAAACTGACTTAGTAAAGCAGTAATAAATTTAATTTAGCATTGTAGTTGATTGGTTTTTAATTCATGTCTGTCAAAGGACAGGGGGCGCCCCCTTCTCCCCGTTGGCGACGCCCATGGACACGGTGGCACGTTTTTGTAAATAGTTATGAAGGTTTCGGAAAAAGGAACGTATTAAATAAAATTCTCTATAAAAAGTTTTGGCGATTTTTTTGAGCTAGAAAAATCACATAAATTTACTCAGTGCGCCACTTGAAAATTTTAAAATCAATTCTATTCAATCCTTGTATTTTTAAATTGAGCAATTTCATGCGTTAGACACCTTAAGTAGTAGATAACATGAGGTTAATCACGGCATTAGAATTTTTTCCTTTATTTTTATTAATGTTACAGTTGTTTGAAAAATGACAATGAAAGTCGCTTTTTTAAAATTTTTTGAGAATTTTGCTCGAGAGAAAACTATATGGATCTTGTAGAGGAGGAAATGTCCCAAAAAAAAGCTCTCGTGAGTCGACTGTTTACTACAAAATCAATAGTTTTTTTTATTTTATCACAAAGTTTTGGATATTTCACTCTTTTAATAATTCACAGGTCTGCAAAAATCAACTTTTTGAAAATTGTCTTAAATATTTTGTAATGTTTTAGTGCTGATTTTAAATATAACCCATTTTTGTTCCATCACGTAAGGTTATTTTACAATAAAGATATTAAGATTTTTGTTAATTAAAGATTTATTAATACAAAGTCTTGGCAAGTGAATTACAACCACAATCTAGTTAAATATGATCCAAAAAGCATTTAAAGTTTACTGAAAATTATTATGTCTTTATGGTATCGTTTTCGTTGTACTTTCAAAGCTTCTTTTGGTACTTTTCCTCTTATGAACGTTCTGCGGGTCGTCTCTCGTAAGCATCCAGCAGTAATCAGCAATCATATTTATATTCCATCTTCTCTGGTATCTTTCCATTTCTTTAATATCATGATGGAATCTTTTACCTTGCTTTTCACTTACCTCCCCGAGGTTTTCCGGAAAGTAGTCCAAATGTGAATCTTTCCTGTTAAATATCTTTTTATTGGTTCACATTACATTTTTACATTATTTTTGATCTGTATGAAAAATATACTATTGCCTACTTAAAAAGTCTAATAGGTATTTATAATCATACAAATATTCACCATTATATTAGATGGATTTTGTCTAATATCAAAATAAAAGACGCGTATTGTGAAAAAAATCATATGTGATGGATTTTTTTCACAATCAGCTCCAAAAAAATATAAAACTCATATTAGATTTAAGACAATTTTACAATCGCAGGCTTGTGTTATTTATGATTTTACATACAACAATAAGTATGTTCACGTTAAGGTGGACAAGCCTATGATTTCTTTGTTTTTTGACATAATCGAATGCATTTTTTTTTGTGGAGCATGTACATTTTTTTTACCATTGCCATCCGTCCTCTAGATACACACGCATGGCCTACTAAAATTTTTTTTTTCCCCCAATATTCGAGAAACTATATTACTCCAAGGAAATAAGGTAAAAATAAAGGCCATCTGCGGAATGAGGCCGAACAAGCTGAATTTTTGCAGAGACCTTCGTTTTGATGTTCCAATGAAGCACAAAAAAATCTCATATGCCTACCCTTGTGCGTCTTGAGATATCGAAGGTCAAAGATCATGAAAATCGGTTTTTCGCGAAAATCTCGCTTCCAGTGCATCTGACGTCGTAAGAACCCATAACAAAACTTACGTAAAATAGTATTCTCTACAAAATTGTTCATATACATTTTTTTCGTACGACCAGCCGTTTGAGAAACATCCCGATTTGACTCACTCGGCTCAAATATTTCAAGCAGAAAACTGCCCGCCAGATACAGTATTTCAGAACGGAAAGCGTTTTCTGTTAGCTATGTATGGTGCTCCAAAAGATGAAGTGAACCTTGACAAATTTAGATACACCCAATTCATTAAGGCTACACGACTTAATAGACCTGTTAAATTGTCATCCCTTCCACCTACTAGTGAAGCAGCTCGACAGCATATTTATCGGGTCTACTACCAAGTACAGATTTGGCTAGGGAAAAATCTACAACCCGAAGAATGGGGTTGGGATTTAAAAAACGACATATTACAGCCGAAAACAACACTACTGCCACCTGTTCCAGACGAACTATTAAATACAATATTCTGTAATTGTGAATAGGGGTGTGGCGCGCAGTGCGGGTGTAGGAAAGTCGGGCTGCCATGCTCCAAAGTTTGTGGTCAGTGTCACGGACAGGCATGCCTGAACCCGTCAACAGAGTTGCAAAACATCGAAGACTTCAGTGACCTTGAGCCTGAAGAGGTTTTGCCAACAGACATAGAGCCAACAGATATAGAGGAAGCGTCTGACGAAGATATTGTGTTGATCGAGGTGCTAGTGGAACCCGACGAAGACGAGGAGGAAGGCAAGGAAACATAAGGCGTGGTGTGGAAAAGAATGTATTTTTTGTTATTAATTATTTATTATATATTTTTTTATAAATGTAAAAATTTTTAACGGCTTTAATAATGGGAATTTAATTTTCCAGTCTAACAGATGAAAAAAGTGCTTTTATATTTATAGCTCTGCAGTATAATACAGTATTACCTATTACTAATGCGCGCTCCCGCTTTATCATGCTATATCTCGAAAACGGTTGGTCGTACGAAAAAAATGTATATGAACAATTTTGTAGAGAATACTATTTTACGTAAGTTTTGTTACAATTTCTTATGACGTCAGATGCACCGGAAGCGAGATTTTCGCGAAAAAAACGATTTTCATGACCTTTGACCTTCGATATCTCAAGTCGCACAAGGGTAGGCATATGAGATTTTTTTTGTGCTTCATTAGAACATCAAAACGAAGGTCTCTGGAAAAATTCAGCTTGTTCGGCCTCATTCCGCAGAGGAAGTTTTATTTCTCTGGAGTATATTAGCTGATACCATACTATAGGACCCCTCAAAATGCCTTTGTACCAAAAGTCATATAAAAATGTCAAGCGGTATTTATTTTAACAAAACACCATCAAAATATGTAACAAAAGCAGAAAGAAGTTAAGTAGGCCTTGGAAAGAAACCATTGCTAATAAAGAAAATATATCTTTTTATTCAAAAACACTCTTTTAAGTCGTGAATTCACTAAATTTCTTTATAAATGCTAACGAGGATTGTGTGTTGAAAATGTACGATTACTTAAAAAAAAAAAAAAATTCAATGAATTTACAACTTATTTTCAAATAAGACACATTTTCCCTATTCGATAGTCGAATAGTTCTTTCTCAGGCCTGCTTAACTTCTATTATTTTGTTGGTTTGCCAAATTTTCCCCTGAATAAAATAAAATACTGTTTAATATTTTTTTTTGTGAAATTTCGTAGAAAGGCATTTTGAGGGATTCCTGATTAACATTATGGTGTCATATTTTGGATAAAAAAATCGCTAATATGGTTTCTTGAATTTTGGGTATAAGAAATAGTAGTAGGCCGAACGTGTATACCTAGAGAATTACAGTATGGTTAAAAAATTTAGATTTTGATGCTCTTCACAACAACACAAAAAACGTTGTTTATTTCAAGAAATAAAGATTTCATAGGCACGTTTATGTACGCTAGGCACCTTAAAAGGAAGCAGCGCCACTTAAAAAAAAGTGTAAAAAAAATCTATGTTGCAAAATAGCATGCGGGAATTGAAATGGGACCTTCACTATTGGAATTCTCTTAAGAACGAGGTCAAAAATGTGCAGTCCATTTCCTTTTATATGTTTCAGAAATAGGCACTTTGGAATACACTACAGGGGTTTTCAAGAAAGCTTGTCCCCTTCTTAACTTTTTTATCTTTTTGTCCTACAAAAAAATGGTTTAACATTTTAATCAAAAGTTTTAGAAACTTTTCTTCTCATCTCAAACAAAAAAATTAGCGATCATGGTGTTTCAAAGATATGTCGACTAAAGTGTCTTCACTTTAAGCTGTAAATTGCATCATGTAGTTATTTGTTATAAACCTTTTAGGGTTGAAGAATCTACTTATTTAAATACTCTTATTATTACGTCAATTTTCTACTAATCTGATTATATAATAAGGAGTATATGAGAGTATGTCATGAATCCGATTTTAATCATTTAGGAAATATACATATAATGATTGGCTGCAACTATCTGCCTGTTGTGAAAATATAGGTAATTTTTGTTAATCTTCAGGCATAACGTAGGTAAGCTGTTATGTAACATAAGGATAAATATAAACATTTTAATAATGTAATCACTAATCATTATCAGCGGCAAAATTTGTAGTACCTTATATCTTGTCATAGAGAGTGATAAGTGTATCCCTCCAGTGGTCAGTGCTACTACCCGTCAGACATTACTGATGTCTTAGTGACTGATGGCGACCTGCAAAGCAGGTACTAAGAGCTGCGACCTCTAGCCCTAGAGTCCTAGTGGGCTAAACTATATACTGATAAGATTTACAGGAAACAACTATTCAGCAGACAAAGAGGGATACACTTATCACTCTTTGTGCCTGTCTTGCTTAATCTGCTTTAGGCTATATACTATACGACTCAAATTAGAGTCAAGATATTGACGAAATTATCAACCGCAACATTTTCAAGGAATGACGTACGCCAATTTGAAGTAACGGCCACAGCCTGAAAATTATTAATTGTAAGAATTAAAAAAGTGTCTCTGAAGTACTAATGCTTATTAATAGGAACATGTTCAATTCTTTTTAAATAATCACAACCATCATACGTTTCTTGAGAGGTTTTTCGAATGCCAAATAATTGGTAATCGTGCTAGATGTGAAAATTCAGCAAATTTGATTGATTTTCTGTAACACTGGCCTGTAAGTTGATATCGACTTTGGACTGTGATTGTACTGGGATCTCCTTGTAGATCCTATAAACAATTACAATTTTTGTTACACATCTTCTTATTGATAACTTAATGTTGTTTCGTCTTATATTTATAATTTATAAAATATATTGTAGGAGTTATTTGTTTTTTTACCTTGTGAATTATATGTTGGAGATAGTACGTGTACATTTTAGTTAATTTTATTTCAGGATTGTTTGTTAGTGGGTACGTATGAACAGATAGAACGAACAGAAATCAGCAAGTGCTTGAGCTTTGACACTACATCCCATGCAACTACGATCTTAGGAGGGTCTGGTTAAGAAGAAACAAAAAAAATATTCACATGAGGTATAATATTTTAATATAAAATTTATAATGCCTCAATTATCTTTCGCATATTATGTAATGATGTTTCTGAAGAAGAGACATACGGGTATCACAATCTGCTCATGCGATGGTTACTGGTAGATAAACCACGGTTGTAAAACAGTCAGGACCCTGTTTAATAATGGTTCCGACTCACGGGGCATCGTGATGGGTATTAATGCATGTAATAGTTTTTACTGACAGCGTTCCTAGCCTTAGCGTTATTCCATTAATTTGGCACGAAGAAAGGACAGCGATAACATTAAAGGTCAAAGATTTATATCCTACAAGTTTTAATGATGGAAAACATTTCTTATTCTTTAGTACATGTACTTAAATGTAAATGTAAATTAATTAAAATGAAAAAAATTCATTGATTTTATTTAATATATACAATATTTTCCAGATTGTGGCTTTGGTTCGTTATCTTGGTTCCCTCTGACAGAGAGAGAGAAAGAGCGATCGGTTCCGTCAAATCAGAGTCGAAATCTCGACGAGTATCTTGTTAATATCTTAGTTATTTCTAAAATTTCTTGGATATTGCAAGTGTTAAGGCTTGTAACTGTATTCGGGATTTTCTGGGTGCCTTGGAGTCCAGAAAAGCAGTTAGTAGACTCTGGTTTTCGCGAGTGTGTGATGGATACCCTAGAACTGGACAGGATTGGACGGGATACCCTAGAACTGGACTGGATTAGACTCTCTTATGATCCCCACACTACACTGAAGTGGTAAGTTAAAAAAATATATCAACTTAAAGTTTTGAATATATTTTTGCTTTTCGAATGTTATTATTCGATGTCTAATTTTTCTTTTTTCTCTTATTTCAGAATGTGAAAGTATGAGAGGAGGATTAAATGGTGTAATTGGGACGAAAAGCTTCAGCGGAAAGAGTAAAAAAGGTAGTTATAATTACATTTCGTTTAACCATTTTTCCTAATATTTCTTTATCTCTTTACAGGTAGGTTCCGAACGAGATAGGTCATGGTGAAAACATCATTAGGTGAGCATTTTCAATTATACGATAGCATACATATTTATACACAGGATGGTCAAGTCGATACAACAAAACAAAATTTTTAATAGTATAGTATTTCCAAAGTCAGTTGGAACGGTACAAAAACGCCGACAGGAATTTATCCATTAAATGAGTAAATCTCTTTGTCGGGCGTTTAAATTCCTTTGTCGGCGTTTTTATAGCGCTCCAACTGACTTTGGATATGCTATAACTACGTATACAAAGTGTTACCATCGATCTTTACATAATCGGAGGAATTACTCAGCAAGCCAAGGCCAAGAGAATGAATGAGGTTCATATAAACGTAGATCAGTAAATCCTCCGTTTAAGTATTACATTTGTAGTATTTTATTTGCACCGATGCGATCGCGATGGTCAGTTCACTTGATCACATTTGATCTGGTTAGAAGTGACCTACACGAGTCGTAAATAAAATGTGCAGAAGCCTCGGATGTCGGGCGTGCATGCGTATTTGAGAGGCACACGTTTATTTTATATGTTTATATCGGATTTATGTAGGTTCTTATAAAAAATCCTGAAAAAATGGAAACAGATGATCCAGAAACCAACTTGACATTTTCCTTTTTCCTTTCCTAAGACCTCCATTATTTTTATGTTATGAAATACAGTAATTGCAAAAAAGATATTTTTTTATGAAAAATATGCAAATTTATTGTTGTGACATGCAAAACCTGATTATACGGTCAACCGTTTGCCACTTTTCTTACCCCACTACATTACTAATCTAAAGATCACGTGATTCTTTCATTCGGGGTGGAGCAGCATCGGCAAGGGGAAAAATGACCTGGTCACTTTTGATTTCAGATTAGTTGTAAAAAAAACATGTAAACAGCTGACTTAATTGATCTAGATCAGAAGTGACCTGATCCACAGTGCAAATAAAATACTACTATACCATAGTTAAATATAGTCAAACCAGCAGTTCACAAACAGGTCAAGTCAGATTAAAAATGTTCCTTAATTTATACTTTTCTTGATTTCTTTGTTTGACGATGTCGCATTCTACCTTATATCCATCTTTATTAACTTTTTTAAGAGGACAGTTTAGGTTGCATAAACAGGGGTGGAGGTGGGTCCCCTTCGACGTTTTCAATAGTTATTGCCTAACTGGGTCTAACAAAAAAATCATTCAATACAATTTTAAAATTCAAATTCAGCCACATCTTGTCATCCATATTTGTTTATGTATTACCACATAATAATAGTAATAGTACATACAGTGTGTCCGTGAGGTTTGTAATAAATTCATTATTTTTGAAACCAAAAATATTTTGAAAAAATCCTCTGACACGTCGATTTTTAATTTCAATTGCGCCCCTTATCATTTATGTTTTGGTTATGACGTCACCTCTGTTTCTGTTATGACGTCATCGATATTTTTTAAATGGAACACGTTGGAAGTTGGAAGATACAGCAATTTAAAAAAAGAATTAAAAAAAGTAAAATAAACACGTTTTTTATTAATTTTTGAAGTTGGCTTGTTTTTGTTTTACCATTGTCGTCTTTGACAGTGATTCACTTAATAATTCTTTACCCCAGTAGTGGTTTCAATAATTGTCGATTTATTTTAATTTATAACATGAGTGTATCTGTAAAGCAGAGAATTGAAATTCTTACAATGGTTGGATACGGTGATAGGATGCGAACTCAACAAGAAGTATGTAATTTATTTAATACTAAATATCCAGAACGATCCATAACTTAATCCATCGTGAGTAAAACTGAA
The DNA here is from genome assembly GCA_029963845.1 of Rhamnusium bicolor. Classification (NCBI taxonomy): domain Eukaryota; kingdom Metazoa; phylum Arthropoda; class Insecta; order Coleoptera; family Cerambycidae; genus Rhamnusium; species Rhamnusium bicolor. The sequence goes on from JANEYF010001171.1 coordinate 110,429, forward strand.
AACAAATTTAGAGAGACTGGTACGGTGGAAGATTTACCCAAAACAGGTCGCCCAGGTGTTGACGAGGATACAAAATTAAATATTTTACTGGCTGTTGAAGAAAATCCGCATACCAGCGTTCACCAGGTTAGTCGCGATTATGATGTTAATAAAACGTCAGTTCATACAGTATTAAGATTAGAAAAATAGCATCCCTTTAAGATTCAGCTTGTGCAAGAATTAAGTGATGATGATCCAGATCGGAGGATACAATTTTGTGAAACAATGAATATGTTCGCTGCTCGCTATTCAGTTGTTTGTTCACATAATTTGTTCTTTTTTGTTTGCCAGAATAAGTTGCAATAATACGCGGCTAAATTTAAATATATTACTTTTTATTTTTGTTGTCATCGCGCAAGTACTGGGCAATTGGTAACTTAATTCCCAAATCCACCAATCCCATCATTTCTCTCCAAAACTTTACCTCCCGAATCCGGACAGAACAGATAAATTTGACAGTATTTTACCAGAACTCGGGGTAACCACGTCGTGCGTGCTACCTGACAACGTGCCGATAAAACCATTAGTTTGCACAAAACATAATAAATATTACGGATGAACAATAGTATCAGTGCCAGGCACCTCTTTCTCCATTCCGTCGCAGGAAAATATTCGAAACTGACCGAAGTAGCCGTAGCAATAATTCATGTTAAACGAACCAGCCCTCCACTTCACGGTAGTTAATTTTGCCCAATACGTTAATGTTCGTCAAAAACAGAATATGTGCAATGGTGATCCTCTTCTGAGGATTATTTTCTCCGATGAATGCACTATCAAATATAAATGGTGAAATGAATTGTCAGAATTGCAGATACTGGGCAAGGGAAAACCCTCTATGGATGCGGGAGCAGTACACACAGTATCTACAAAAGGTACATGTATGGGCGGGAATTGTACGAAATAGAATGATTGGATCCTATTTTTTCGATGGAATTGCAAACGGACCGGTCTACTCCAATTTTTAATGGGCTATCTCATCCCAACGTTATTAAATTTATTCTCCAGTAGAATTAATCCTGGAAATGTTGACGAAAGCCTGTGATATCAACAGGATGGTGCGCCTCCCCATTATGCAGTAGACGTTTGAAGGTATCTTGACCAAATATTTCTTAACAGGTGGATTGGTAGACGTGGACCAATCAAATGACCACTAAGGTCATCGGACTTCAATCCGTTAGATTATTTTCTGTGGGATCATCTAAAAAACTTTGTTTATAAAACCAAACAAAATTTCTCAGGAAACCATAAACAAGGTTTAGCAACACTTTATTCATCGTTTAGGGTACTGTTAGCTACAACAAGGAGTACAGAATATTTTCTATAATTTGTTTTTATTATTAACAAACCGTTAGTTCTAGTGATTATTATTTGTTCAAACAAAACATGAAAAATTGGTAAATTCTTATATCAAAATGGCCGTATCTTTCAACTTATCAATTTTAGACCCTAAGTGTGATATATTTTTGGTATCAGCTGTTGATACAGATTCAAAAAATGGAGAAATATACTGGGTGTTCCATTTAAAAAATATGGATGACGTTACAGCCAAAAAAATATAAAGGATACAGTCCGCAACTGAAATTAAAAATATACGTGTCCGAGGATTTTTAAAATATTTTTAGTTTAATAAATAATGAATTTATTCCATATTTTACGGACACATTTTATAAGTTAAGATGTTATGATAATGCTCATAACATAATACAGCAACACGGTTTCATTAGTGTATTTTTGTTATTAGGAAATGAAGTATATTTTAAAGTATAGATATGTTGTAATACTGTTCAGAGGAGAAAATTGATTACAAAAAATACAGTTTTTAGTAATTAGTAATTGTTTGTTGATATGAAAAGTTGTTTAACTAGGGTATGATTACGTTGTGATACCACTCACAACATTAGAAAATGAATTGAACAAATATAGGTTCGCGACCGGGGTTCTTTTTTCAACTTCCTTCTTCAATTTTTACACAGAAAGCGCACCCGAAAGGCTTTTTTGTGAGATTCCGGCATTTAAAATCGACCAGTTTCGGTCGAATTCTTAAAAATTTATCGTTTTTGTTACTTTTGACGTTTAATAGCATTTTATTCTAGGTGAAATGTATACGGCGACCCAACAAAAAATTGTATACTCGTCCCAAAACAATTTTTTTCTAGGTTCTGACTATATACGGGATGCCGAATCGATCGGCGACTTCGAGAAAAACGTACGCGATGTTAAAAAAGTCTTTGTTTTTTTCTTTTTTGACGTGCGCGGGGTGTTCCATCATTCAGCAGTGAAAAAAGTATATGCGGATTGCTGGAAAAATAAATAGAAAAATAAAGGAAACGACTTTTACTGCAGTGCCAGATCGCGTGGAAGTGAAAATAGTATATACGGGGTGTTCTGAAAACAGAAAAAATTAGAAAATTACTTCCAGAATAATAAGTTTGCCATAGTGTAGAGTTATTCCAAAGTGAAAAAAAGTATGTGATCATTCATTCAGGGGTGAAAAAAATTACTTCCAGGAAAATAAGCCTATCGCAGTGCCGTTTCTTTTGGAAGTATGTACGAGGTGTTTGAAAAAAAAGAAAGAAATGAAAAATGTCTTCCAGAAAAATAAACGTACTGATCGTCAGGAAGTGAAAAAAATATAGGGCGTTCGAAATAAAAAATAAAAAAAGTGATTTTTTCAGAAAATAAGTTACCTGCAGTGCCGGATCGTTTGGAAGTGAAAAAAAATGTTCGAAAAAAAGAAAAAATAAAAAATGCTTTTCCAGAGAATAAGTCTGCTGTAGTGTTGGGTCATTCCAAAGTGAAAAAAAAACGTATACCGGGTGTTAAAGAAAAATAAATAGCGACGGTTCCAGAAAATTAAGCCAACCGCAGTGATTTTCCGATAAACCGTATAGAGGGATAGAGGACGCCGAATGCCCTTCCATGGAACACCATGGATGTCATGCGGGACCGCAGGTAATGCGACCCTTGGAGATAGAAATGGAGATTCGACATTTCTAGTACCTATTAAAATCTGATAGCACTACCCTATATCGGACGTTCACGTTGGATTGGGGAAAATGCGAGCCGCAAAGAATCTTTCACCATTGAGAGTTTTGACGTGTCGTTTCGATCTTTACGGACCACTGAAGGTCTCGAAGTTTTGTGACCACTTTTTTCCCTTAATTCTCGTAAAAGGGAGAGATTAAATGGAGTATTTAAGAAAAAAATTATGAAAGTGACACAGAAAAATAAGCCTACTGCAGTACGAGATCATTAGGTGAAAAAATTAAATGAAAAAAATAGGAGTGGCTTCGGAAAAGCCAAAAAAGACAGTACGGTATGGTCAAAAAATTAAAAAAAAGAAAGACGTCCAGAAAAAATAAGCCTGCTTTAAAATCTAGAGTAGTTTGTAGACTGGTTTTAGCTGATTTTGGATGCCGTAGGACTGAACTTCACTCTTTAGTGCGCGTGTGTTCGATCATTCAGTAGTGAAAAAAATTGACTTCCAGAAAAATAAGCCTACTGCATTTTCGGATAGTTTGGAAGTGAAAAAAAATGTATGGAGTGTTCGAAAAAAAGAAAGAATGAGATTTGACTTCCAGAAAAATAAACCTACTGCAGTGTCAGATCATTAGGAAGTAAAAAAATATGGTTCGAACAAAAAAATAAGAAGGTGACTTTCAGAAAGAGTCTTTCACCATCGAGAGTTTCGACGTATCGTTTCAATCTTTACGAACAACTGTAGGTCTTGAAATTCAGTGTTAGCTTTTGTTTCTCTTAATTTACGTTAAAGGGAGAGATCTTTTTTTTTCGGAAATCTTGAAGAGCCTACTCGTCATGGCCGACGTAACGAAAAAAAATCGTACGAGAAACATGTATATAATATAATATACTTAGATTGAACGTCAAAAATGTCACTTTTCTGTCGTTGTACTCTAGTGTTCAAGCTCCGTAGACTGGTTTTAGCTAGCGGATTTTAAATGCCGTAGGAATGAACTTCGCTCTTTAGTTTGCGGGTGCTCGATAATTCAGTAATGAAAAAAATGACTTCTAGAAAAATAAGCCTACCGCATTTCCGGATCGTTTGGAAGTGAAAAAAAAAGTACGGGGTGTTCGAAAAATAAAAGAAATGAGAAGTGACTTCTAGAAAAATAAACCTACTGCAGTGCCAGATTGTTAGGAAGTGAAAAAAAAGAACGGTGTTTGAAACACAAATTAAATAAATAGTGACTTTCAGAAAATAAGTCAACTGTAGTGCCGGATCGTTTGGAAGTGAAAAAAATGTTCGAAAAAAATAAATAATTTCCTTCGGCAGGAAATAGAAATGGAAATTCGACATTTCTAGTACATATTAAAATCTGATAGCACAATCCTCTATCGGACGTTCGCGTTGGATTCGGGAAAACGTGGGCCGCAAAGAATCTTTCACCATCGAGAGCTTCGACGTGTCGCTTCGATCTTTACGGACCACTGAAGGTTTCGAAATTCTGAGACCACTTTTCTCCCATAATTTTCGTAAAAGGGAGAGATTAAACGAAGTATTTGAGAGAAACATTATGAAAGTGATTTACAAAGAAATAAGCCTATTGCAGTGCGAGATCATTAGGTGAAAAAAATTAAATAAAAAAATGAGTGGCTTAGAAAAGCGAGAAAGATAGTACGGTGTGGTCGAAAAAATTAAAAAAGAAAGACTTCCAGAAAAATAAGCCTGCAATAGTGTTCGGTTATTCCAAAGTTAAAATATATATGCGAGATGTTAAAAGGAAATTAAAAAGTGACATTTCCAGAAAATGTAGCAAACTAAGGTGATTTTTCGACGAACCGTATGGATGGAGAGAGGACACCGACGGCGTCCAAATAAAGTGACATTGGGTATCAATATTTAATGCTTAAATTTTCTGGAATATTGCAAGCTAGCAAGTTTAATGTGGACGTTCTGGAAGCTTTAAAATCTAGAGTAATTTGTAGACTGGTTTTAGTTTGCGGATTTTGGATGCCGTAGGACTGAACTTCGCTCTTTAGTTCGCGGGTGTTCGATCATTCAGTAATGAAAAAAATAACTTCCAGAGAAATAAGCCTATCGCATTTCCGGATCGTTTGGAAGTGAAAAAAAATGTCAGGGGTGTTCGAAAAGTAAAAGAAATGAGAAGTGACTTCCAGAAATATAAACCTACTGCAGTGCCAGATTGTTAGGAAATGAAAAAAAAGAACGGTGTTCGAAACAAAAAAATTAAATAAATAGTGACTTTCAGAAAATAAGTCAACTGCAGTGCCGGATCTTTTGGAAGTGAAAATAACGTTCGAAAAAAATAAAAAATTTCCCTCGACAGGAAATAGAAATGGAAATTCGACATTTCTAATATATATATATATTAAGATCTGAGAGCACTATCCTCTATCGGACGTTCACGTTGGATTCGGGAAAACGCTGGCAGCAAAGAATCTTTCACCATCGAGAGGTTCGACGTGTCGTTTCGATCTTTACGGACCACTGAAGGTCTCGAAATTCTGTGACCACTTTTTTCCCTTAATTCTCGTAAAAGGGAGAGATTAAATGGAGTATTTGAGAAAAAAATTATGAAAGTGACACAGAAAAATAAACCTACTACAGTGCGAGATCATTAGGTGAGAAAATTAAATGAAGAAAATAGGCCTTCAGAAAAGCCAGAAAGACAGTACGGTGTTGTCGAAAAAAATAAAAAAAGAAAGACGTCCAGAAAAAATAAGCCTGCTATAGTGTTCGGTCATTCCAAAGTGAAAATATGTATGCGAGATGTTAAAAGAAATTAAAAAGTGACACATCCAGAAAATTTAGCCAACTAAAATTTCTGGGATACCGCAACCTAGCAAGTATAATGTGGACGTTCTGGAAGCTCTAAAATCTACAGTAGTTTGTAGACTGGTTTTAGCAAGCGATTTTATATGCCGTAGGAATGAACTTCGCCCTTTAGTGCGCGAGTGCTTGATCTTTCAGTAGTGAAAAAAATGACTACCAGGACATTAAGCCTACCGCAGTGTCGGTTCGTTTGGAAGTGAAAATAAATATGTATGAGGTGTTCGAAAAAAAGAAATAAATGGAAAGTGACCCCTAGAAAAATAAACCTACTGCAGTGTCAGTTCGTTAGGAAGTGAAAAGGAAGAACGGTGTTCGAAACTAAAAATTATATAAATAGCGACTATCAGAAAATAAGTCAACTGCAGTGCCGGATCGTTTGGAACTGAAGAAAATGTTCCAAAAAAATAAAAAATTTCCCTCGGCTGGAAATAGAAATAAAAATTCGACATTTCTAGTACATATTAAGATCTGAGAGCACTATCCGTTGTCGGACGTTTACGTTGGATTCGGGAAAACGTGGACCGCAAAGAATCTTTCAGCATCGAGAGATTCGACGTGTCGTTTCGATCTTTACAGACCCCTGAAAGTCTCGAAATTCTGTGACCAGATTTTTTCCTTTAATTTTCGTAAAAGGGAGAGATTAAACGGATTATCTGAGAAAAAATTATGAAAGTGACTTACAGAGAAATAAGTCTACTGCAGTGCGAGATCATTAGGTGAAGATATTAAATAAAGAAAAATTGGCTTCAGAAATGCGAGAAGGATAGTATGGTGATTTTCCGGCGATCCATATGGATGGAGAGATTACACTGAGGGCGTCCAAATAAAGGGACACAGGATGTTAATATTTTATGCGTAAAATTTCTGGGATACCGCAACCTAGTAAGTATAATGTGGACGTTCTGGAAGCTTTAAAATGTATAGTAGTTTGTAGACTGGTTTTAGCGAGCGGATTTTGGATGCCGTAGGAATGAACTTCGCCCTTTAGTGCGCGGGTGCTTGAACTTTCAATAGTGAAAAAAATGACTACCAGGACATTAAGCCTACCGCAGTGTCGGTTCGTTTGGAAGTGAAAATAAATATGTATGAGGTGTTCGAAAAAAAGAAATAAATGGAAAGTGACGTCCAGAAAAATAAACCTACTGCAGTGTCAGTTCGTTAGGAAGTGAAAAAAAGAGAACGGTGTTCGAAACAAAAAAATTAAAATAATAATAATAATAATAATAATGTCTTTATTAAAGTAATTGTAAATATAATTTTACAATTAGCAATACAAGGCAAAGTCTAGCCACGGCTACTCCACTTAACCTTATCACTTATTATATAAATACATACATAAAAAAAAACAGAAATAAACAAGTGATATTGAATATAACAAATATACGAGGATAATATAAAATCTAAATTAATACACCAACTAACATGAGACAAAAGTTGAAACATAAGAGAACCATACAGTAGACGATAGGTTGTTCATTATGAAGATGTTCTTATTCGAACAGTTAAGATGTTAAAAAAAGATTTTTTACTTTTCTTCGAAAACTATTTACGGGCAGTGTTTTATGTTGATCATCAACAAAGTTATAAATTTTGACGGCGTTGTAGCAGAAAGATCTCTGAAATATAGTTGTTTGGAATTTAGGTAATGCCAATTTTTGAACATGTCTTACATTCACATTATGAAGGTTGTATCTAAAATTTAATTTATCACGGAGATACGATGGCGTGGAAGAGAGAAGCAGACGATGAACAAATATTGACATAGAATATTTGAACAGATTTTCAATATTGTGCCATTTAAGTTCTTTGATTCTGTTAGAAACATGGCCATACTTTCTTAAACGAAAGACATACCGACAACAAATTAAATAATAGTGACTTTCCGAAAATAAGTCAACTGCAGTGCCGGATCGTTTGGAAGTGAAAAAAATGTTCGAAGAAAATAAAAAATTTCCCTCGGCAGGAAACAGAAATGGAAATTCGACATTTCTAGTACATATTAAGATCTGAGAGCACTATCCTCTATCGGACGTTCACGTTGTTGGATTCGGGAAGACGCGAGCCGCAAAGAATCTTTCACCATCGAGAGGTTCGACGTGTCGTTTCGATCTTTACGGACCACTGAAGGTCTCGAAATTCTGTGACCACTTTTTTCCCTTAATTTTCGTAAGAGAGATTAAATGGAGTATTTGAGAAAATAATTATGAAAGTGACACAGAAGAATACTGCAGTGCGAGATCATTAGGTGAACAAATTAAATGAAAAAAATAGGAGTGGCTTCAGAAAAGCCAGAAAGACAGTATGGTGTGGTCGAAAAAATTAAAAAAAAGAAAGACGTCCAGAAAAAATAAGCCTGCTATAGGGTTCGGTCATTCCAAAGTGAAAATATATATGCGAGATGTTAAAGGAAATTAAAAAGTGACATTTCCAGACAAATTAGCCAACTAAAATTTCTGGGATACCGCAACTTAGCAAGTATAATGTGGACGTTCTGGAACCTTTCAAATCTATAGTAGTTTGTAGACTGGTTTTAGCGAGCGGATTTTGTATGCTGTAGGAATGAACTTCCCCCTTTCAGTAGTGAAAAAAATGACTACCAGGAAATTAAGCCTACCGCAGTGTTGGTTCGTTTGGAACTGAAAATAAATATGTATGAGGTGTTCGAAAAAAAGAAATAAATGGAAAGTGACCTCCAGAAAAATAAACCTACTGCAGTGTTAGTTTGTTAGGAAGTGAAAAAAAGAACGTAAAAGGGAGAGATTAAACGGAGTATTTGAGAAAAAATTATGAAAGTGACACAGAGAAATAAGCGTACTGCAGTGCGAGATCATTAGGTGAAAATATTAAATAATAAAAAAAAGTGGCTTCAGGAAGGCGAGAAAGATAGTACGGTGATTTTCCGGCGATCCATATGGATGGATAGAGGACACCGAAAGCGGCCAAATAAAGGGTCACAGGATGTTAATATTTAATGCGTAAAATTTCTGTGATAGCGCAACCTAGTAAGTATAATGTTTACGTTCTGGAAGCTTTCAACTTTACAGTAGTTTGTAGACTGGTTTTAGCGAGCGGATTTTGTATGCCGTAGGAATGAACTTGGCCCTTTAGTGCGCGAGTGCTTGATTTTTCAGTAGTGAAAAAAATGACTACCAGGAAATTAAGCCTACCGCAGTGCCGGATCGTTTGGAAGTAAAAGAATGATCGAAGAAAATAAAAAAATTTCCTCGGCAGGAAACAGAAATGGAAATTGACATTTTTAATACATATTAAGATCTGAGAGCACTATCGTCTATCGGACGTTCTGGTTGGATTCGGGAAAACGCGGGCCGCAAAGAATCTTTCAACATCGAGAGGTTCGACGTGTCGTTTCGATCTTTACGGACCACTGAAGGTCTCGAAATTTTGTGACCACATATTTTCCTTAATTTTCGTAAAAGGGGCAGATTAAACGGAATATTTGAGAAAAAAATTATGGAAGTGACTTACAGAAAAATAAGCCTACTGCAGTGCGAGATCATTAGGTGAAAATATTAAATAAAAAAGAAAAGCGGCTTCAGAATAGCGAGAAAGATAGTACGGTGATTTTCCACCGATCCATATGGATCGAGAGAGGACACCGAAAGCGTCCAAATAAAGGGACACAGATGTTAATATTTAATGCGTAAAATTTCTGGGATACCGCAACCTAGCAAGTATAATGTGGACGTTCTGGAAGTTTTAAAATCTACAGTAGTTTGGAGACTGGTTTTAGCGAGCGTATTTTGTATGCCGTAGGAATGAACTTGGCCCTTTAGTGCGCGAGTGCTTGATCTATCAGTAGTGAAAAAAATGACTACCAGGAAATTAAGCCTACCGCAGTGTCGGTTCGTTTGGAAGTGAAAATAAATATGTATGAGGTGTTCGAAAAAAAGAAATAAATGGAAAGTTACCTCCAGAAAAATAAACCTACTGCAGTGTCAGTTCGTTAGGAAGTGAAAAAAAAAGAACGGTGTTCGAAACAAAAAATTAAATAAATAGTGATTTTCAGAAAATGAGTCAACTGCAGTGCCAGATCGTTTGGAAGTGAAAAAAATGTTCGAAGAAAATAAAAAATTTACCTCGGCAGGAAACAGAAATGGAAATTCGACATTTCTAGTACATATTAAGATCTGAGAGCACTATCCTCTATCGGACGTTCACGTTGGATTCGGGAAAACGCGGGCCGCAGAGAATCTTTCACCATCGAGAGGTTCGACGTGTCGTTTCGATCTTTACGAACCACTGAAGGTCTCGAAATTCTATGACCAGATTTTTTCCCTTAATTTTCGTAAAAGGGGAGAGACTAAACGGAGTATTTGGGAAAAAAATTATGAATGTGACTTACAGAGAATTAAGCCTACTGCAGTGCGAGATCATTAGGTGAAAAAGTTAAATGAAAAAATATGAGTGGCTTCAGAAAAGCCAGAAAGACAGTACGGTGTGGTCGAAAAAATTAAAAATAGAAAGACGCCCAGAAAAATAAGCTTGCTATAGTGTTCGGTCATTCCAAAGTGAAAATATATATGCGAGATGTTAAAAGAAATTAGAAAGTGCCATTTCCGGAAAATTTAGCCAACTGAAATTTCTGGGATACCGCAACCTAGCAAGTATAATATGGACGTTCTGGAAGCTTTAAAATCTACAGTAGTTTGTAGACTGGTTTTAGCGAACGGATTTTGTATGCCGTAGGAATGAACTTCGCCCTTTAGTGCGTGAGTGCTTGATCTTTCAGTAGTGAAAAAAATGACTACTAGGAAATTAAACCTACCGCAGTGTCGGTTCGTTTGGAAGTGAAAATAAATATGTATGAGGTGTTCGAAAAAAAGAAATAAATGGAAAGTGACCTCCAGAAAAATAAACCAACTGCAGTGTCAGGTCGTTAGGAAGTGAAAAAAGAAGAACGGCGTTCGAAACAAAAAATTAAATATATAGTGACTTTCAGAAAATAAGTCAACTGCAGTGCCGGATCGTTTGGAAGTGAAAAAAAATGTTCCAAAAAAATAAAAAATTTCCCTCGGCAGGAAACAGAAATGGAAATTCGACATTTCTAGTACATATTAAGATCTGAGAGCACTATCCTCTATCGGACGTTCACGTTGGATTCGGGAAAACGCGGGCCGCAAAGAATCTTTCACCATCGAGAGGTTCGACGTGTCGTTTCGATCTTTACGAACCACTGAAGGTCTCGAATTTCTGTGACCAGTTTTTTTCCCTTAATATTCGTAAAAGGGAGAGATTAAACGGAGTATTTGGGAAAAAAATTATGAATGCTACTTACAGAGAATTAAGCCTACTGCAGTGCGAGATCATTAGGTGAACAAATTAAATGAAAAAATAGGAGTGGCTTCAGAAAAGCCAGAAAGACTACGGTGTGGTCGAAAAAAATTAAAAAAAAAAAAAAAGTCCAGAAAAATAAGCCTGCTATAGTGTTCGGTCATTCCAAAGTGAAAATATATATGCGAGATGTTAAAAGAAATTAAAAAGTGACATTTCCAGAAAATTTAACCAACTAAAATTTCTGGGATACCGCAACCTAGCGGGTATATTGTGGACGTCCTGGAAGCTTTAAAATCTACAGTAGTTTGTAGACTGGTTTTAGCGAGCGAATTTTGTATGCCGTAGTAATGAACTTCGCCCTTTAGTGCGCGAGTGCTTGATCTTTCAGTAGTGAAAGAAATGACTATCAGGAAAATAAGCCTACCGCAGTGTCGGTTCGTTTGGAAGTGAAAATAAATATGTACGAGGTGTTCGAAAAAAAGAAATAAATGTAACGTGACCTCCAGAAAAATAAACCTACTACAGTGTCAGGTCGTTAGGAAGTAAAAAAAAAGAACGGTGTTCGAAAAAAAAATTAAATAAATGGTGACTTTCAGGAAATAAGTCTACTGCAGTGCCGGATCGTTTGGAAGTGAAAAAAATGTTCGAAGAAAATACAAAATTTCCCTCGGCAGGAAACAGAAATGGAAATCGACATTTCTAGTACATATTAAGATCTGAGAGCACTATCCTCTATCGGACGTTCTGGCTGGATTCGGGAAAACGCGGGCCGCAAAGAATCTTTCACCATCGAAAGGTTCGACGTGTCGTTTCGATCTTTAGGGACCACTAAAGGTCTCGAAATTTTGTGACCACTTTCTTCCCTTAATTTTCTTAAAAGGGAGATTAAATGGAGTATTTTAGAAAAAAATTATGAAAGTGACAGAAAAATAAACCTACTGCAGTGCGAGATCATTAGGTGAAAAAAATTAAATGAAAAAATAGAAGTGGCTCCAGAGAAGCCAGAAAGACAGTACGGTGTGGTCGAAAAAAATTAAAAAAAAAGAAAGACGTCCAGAAAAAATAAACCTGATATAGTGTTCGGTCATTCCAAAGTGAAAATATATATGCGAGATGTTAAAAGAAATTAGAAAGTGACATTTCCAGAAAATTTAGCCAACTGAAATTTCTGGGATACCGCAACCTAGCAAGTATAATGTGGACGTTCTGGAAGCTTTAATATCTACAGTAGTTTGTAGACTAGTTTTAGCGAGCGGATTTTGTATGCCGTAGGAATGAACTTCGCCCTTTAGTGCTCGAGTGCTTGATCTTTCAGTAGTGAAGAAAATGACTACCAGGAAATTAAGCCTACCGCAGTATCAGTTCGTTTGGAAGTGAAAATAAATATGTACGAGGTGTTCGAAAAAAAGAAATAAATGGAAAGTGACCTCCAGAAAAATAAACCTACTGCAGTGTCAATTCGTTAGGAAGTGAAAAAGAAGAACGGTGTTCGAAACAAAAAATTAAAGAAATAGTGACTTTCAGAAAATAAGTCAACTGCAGTGCCGGATCGTTTGGAAGTGAAAAAAAATGTTTCAAAAAAATAAATAATTTCCCTCGGCAGGAAATAGAAATGGATATTCGACATTTCTAGTACATATTAAGATCTGAGAGCACTATCCTCTATCGCACGTTCACGTTGGATTCGGGAAAACGCGGGCCGCAAAGAATCTTTCACCATCGAGAGGTTCGACGTGTCGTTTCGATCTTTACGGATCACTGTGGGTCACGAAATTTTGTGACCACATTTTTTCCCTTAATTTTTGTAAAAGGTAGAGAATAAACGGAGTATTTGAGAAAAAAATTATGAAAGTGACTTACAGAGAAATAAGCCTACTGCAGTGCGAGATCATTAGGTGAAAATATTAAATAAAAAAAAACTTGCTGCAGTGGCCACAGTGTTAGTACGTTAGGAAGTAAAAAAAAAGAACGGTGTTGGAAACAAAAAATTAAATAAATAGTGACTCTCAGAAAATAAGACAACTGCAGTGCCGGATCGTTTGGAAGTGAAAAAAAATGTTCGAAGAAAATAAAAAATTTCCCTCGGCAGGGAACAGAAATGGAAATTCGACATTTCTAGTACATATAAAGATCTGAGAGCACTATCCTCTATCGGACGTTCACGTTGGATTCGGGAAAGCGCGGGTCGCAAAGAATCTTCCACCATCGAGATGTTCGACGTGTCGTTTCGATCTTTACGGACCACTGTAGGTCTCGTAATTCTGTGACCAGATTTTTTCCCTTACTTTTCGTAAAAGGGGAGAGATTAAACGGAATATTTGGGAAAAGAATTATGAATGTGACTTACAGAGAAAGAAGCCTACTGCAGTGCGAGATCATTAGGTGAAAAAATTAAATGAAAAAATAGGAGTGGCTTAAGAGAGGCCAAAAAGACAGTACGGCGTGGTTGAAAAAATTAAAAAAAGAAAGACGTCCAGAAAAATAAGCCTGCTATAGTGTTCGGTCATTCCAAAGTGAAAATATATATGCGAGATGTTAAAGGAAATTAGAAAGTGACATATCCAGAAAATATAGCCAACTGAAATTTCTGGGATACCGCAACCTAGCAAGTATAATGTGGACGTTCTGGAAGCTTTAATATCTACAGTAGTTTGTAGACTGGTTGTAGCGAGCGGATTTTGTATTCCGTAGGAATGTACTTCATCCTTTAGTGCGTAAGTGCTCGATCTGTTAGTAGTGAAAAAAATGATTTCCAGGAAATTTAGCCTACCGCAGTGTCGATTCGTTTGGAAGTGAAAATAAATATGTATGAGGTGTTCGAAAAGAAGAAATAAATTGAAAGTGACCTCCAGAAAAATAAACCTACTGTAGTGTCATTTCGTCAGGAAGTAAAAGAGAAGAACGGTGTTCGAAACAAAAAATTAAAGAAATAGTGACTTTCAGAAAATAAGTCAACTGCAGTGCCGGATCGTTTGGAAGTGAAAAAAATTTTTCCAAAAAAATGAAAAATTTCCCTCGGCAGGAAATAGAAATGGAAATTCGACATTTCTAGTACATATTAAGATCTGAGAGCACTATCCGCTATTGGTCGTTTACGTTGGATTCGGGAAAACGTGGGCCGCAAAGAATCTTTCACCATCGAGAGGTTTGACGTATCGTTTCGATCTTTACGGACCATTGAAAGTCTCGAAATTCTGTGACCAGTTTTTTTTCTCTTAATTTTCGTAAAAGGGAGAGATTAAATGGAGTATTCGAGAAAAAAATTATGAAGGTGGCACAGAAAAATAAGCCTACTACAGTGCGAGATCATTAGGTGAGAAAATTAAATGAAGAAAATAGGTGTGCCTTCAGAAAAGCCAGAAAGTCAGTACGGTGTTGTCGAAAAAATTAAAAAAAAGAAAGACGTCCAGAAAAATAAGCCTGCTATAGTGTTCGATCATTCCAAAGTGAAAATATGTAAGCGAGATGTTGAAAGAAATTAAAAAGTGACACATCCAGAAAATCTAGCCAACTAAAATTTCTGGGATACCTCAACCTAGCAAGTATAATGTGGACGTTCTGGAAGCTTTAAAATCTACAGTAGTTTGTAGACTGGTTTTAGCGAACGGATTTTGTATGCCGTAGGAATGAACTTTGCCCTTTAGTGCGCGAGTGCTTGATCTTTCAGTAGTGAAAAAAATGACTACCAGGACATTAAGCCTACCGTAGTGTCGGTTCGTTTGGAAGTGAAAATAAATATGTATGAGGTGTTCGAAAAAAATAAATAAATGGAAAGTGACCTCCAGAAAAATAAACCTACTGCAGTGTCAGTTCGTTAGGAAGTGAAAAAGAAGAACGGTGTTCGAAACAAAAAATTAAATAAATATTGACTTTCAGAAAATAAGTCAACTGCAGTGCCGGATCGTTTGGAAGTGAGGAAAATGTTCCAAAAAAATAAAAAATTTCCCTCGGCAGGAAATAGAAATGGAAATTCGACATTTTTAGTACATATTAAGATCTGAGAGCACTATCCGCTGTCGGACGTTTACTTTGGATTCGGGAAAACGTGGGCCGCAAAAAAATCTTTCACCATCGAGAGGTTCGACATATCGTTTCGATCTTTACGGATCACTGAAAGGCTCGAAATTCTGTGACCAGATTTTTTCCCTTAATTTTCGTAAAAGGGAGAGATTAAACGGATTATCTGAGTAAAAAATTATGAAAGTGTCTTACAGAGAAATAAGCCTACTGTAGTGCGAGATCATTAGGTGAAAATATTAAATAAAGAAAAAGTGACTTCAGAAAAGCGAGAAAGATAGTACGGTGATTTTCCGGCGATCCATAAGGATGGAGAGATTACACCGAGGGCGTCTAAAAAGGGACACAGGATGTTAATATTTAATGCGTAAAATTTCTGGGATACCGCAACCTAGCAAGTATAATGTGGACGTTCTGGAAGCTTTAAAATCTACAGTAGTTTGTAGACTGGTTTTAGAGAGTAGATTTTGTATGCCGTAGGAATGAACTTCGCCCTTTAGTGCGCGAGTGCTTGATCTCTCAGTAGTGAAAACAATGACTACCAGGAAATTAAGCCTACATCAGTGTCGGTTCGTTTGGAAGTGAAAATAAATATGTACGAGGTGTTCGAAAAAAAGAAATAAATGGAAAGTGACCTCCAGAAAAATAAACCTACTGCAGTGTCAGTTCGTTAGGAAGTGAAAAAGAAGAACGGTGTTCGAAACAAAAAATTAAATAAATAGTGACTTTCAGAAAATAAGTCAACTGCAGTGCCGGATCGTTTGGAAGTGAAAAAAATGTTCCAAAAAAATAAAAATTTCCCTCGGCAGGAAACAGAAATGGAAATTTGACATTTCTAGTACATATTAAGATCTGAGAGCACTATCCTCTATCGGATGTTCACGTTGAATTCGGGAAAACGCGGGCCGCAAAGAATCTTTCACCATCGAGAGGTTCGACGTGTCGTTTCGATCTTTACGGACCACTGAAGGTCTCGAAATTCTGTGACCACTTTTTTCCCTTAATTCTCGTAAAAGGGAGAGATTAAATGGAGTATTTGAGAAAAAAATTATGAAGGTGACACAGAAAGATAAGCCTACTACAGTGCGAGATCATTAGGTGAGAAAATTAAATGAAGAAAATAGGAGTGCCTTCAGAAAAGTCAGAAAGACAGTACGGTGTTGTCGAAAAAAATTAAAAAAAGAAAGACGTCCAGAAAAATAAGCCTGCTATAGTGTTTGGTCGTCCAAAGTGAAAATATATGTGCGAGTTGTTGAAAGAAATTAAAAAGTGACACATCCAGAAAATTTAGCAAACTAATATTTCTGGAATACCGCAACCTAGTAAGTATAATGTGGACGTTCTGGAAGCTTTAAAATCTACAGTAGTTTGTAGACTGGTTTTAGCAAGCGATTTTGTATGCCGTAGGAATGAACTTCGCCCTTTAGTGCGCGAGTGCTTGATCTTTCAGTAGTGAAAAAAATGACTACCAGGATATTAAGCCTACCGCAGTGTTGGTTCGTTTGGAAGTGAAAATAAATATGTATGAGGTGTTCGAAAAAAGGAAATAAATGGAAAGTGACCTCCAGAAAAATAAACCTACTGCAGTGTCAGTTCGTTAGGAAGTGAAAAAGAAGAACGGTGTTCGAAACGAAAAATTAAATAAATATTGACTTTCAGAAAATAAGTCAACTGCAGTGCCGGATCGTTTGGAAGTGAGGAAAATGTTCCAAAAAAATAAAAAATTTCCCTCGGCAGGAAACAGAAATGGAAATTCGACATTTCTAGTACATATTAAGATCTGAGAGCACTATCCGCTGTCGGACGTTTACTTTGGATTCGGGAAAACGTGGGCCGCAAAAAAATCTTTCACCATCGAGAGGTTCGACATATCGTTTCGATCTTTACGGATCACTGAATGGCTCGAAATTCTGTGACCAGATTTTTTCCCTTAATTTTCGTAAAAGGGAGAGATTAAACGGAGTATCTGAGTAAAAAATTATGAAAGTGTCTTACAGAGAAATAAGCCTACTGCAGTGCGAGATCATTAGGTGAAAATATTAAATAAAGAAAAAGTGGCTTCAGAAAAGCGAGAAAGATAGTACGGTGATTTTCCGGCGATCCATAAGGATGGAGAGATTACACCGAGGGCGTCCAAAAAGGGACACAGGATGTTAATATTTAATGCGTAAAATTTCTGGGATACCGCAACCTAGCAAGTGTAATGTGGACGTTCTGGAAGCTTTAAAATATACAGTAGTTTGTAGACTAGTTTTAGCGAGCGGATTTTGTATGCCGTAGGAATGAACTTCGCGCTTTAGTGCGCGAGTGCTTGATCTCTCAGTAGGGAAAACAATGACTACCAGGAAATTAAGCCTACCGCAGTGTTGGTTCGTTTGGAAGTGAAAATAAATATGTATAAGGTGTTCAAAAAAAAAAAAGAAATAAATGGAAAGTGACCTCCAGAAAAATAAACGTACTGCAGTGTCAGTTCGTTAGGAAGTGAAAAAGAAGAACGGTGTTCGAAACAAAAAATTAAATAAATGGTGACTTTCAGAAAATGCAGTGCCGGATCGTTTGGAAGTAAAAAATATGTTCCAAAAAAATAAAAATTTCCCTCGGCAGGAAATAGAAATTCGACATTTCTAGTACATATTAAGATCTGAGAGCACTATCCTCCATCGGACGTTCACGTTGGATTCGGGAAAACGCGGGCCACAAAGAATCTTTCACCATCTAAAGGTTCGACGTGTCGTTTCGATCTTTACGGACCACTGAAAGTCTCGAAATTCTGTGACCAGATTTTTTCCTTTAATTTTCGTAAAAGGGAGAGATTAAACGGAGTATCTGAGAAAAAAATGATGAAGGTGACTTACAGGGAAATAAGCCTACTGCAGGGCGAGATCATTAAGTGAAAATATTAAATAAAGAAAAAGTGGCTTCAGAGAAGTGAGAAGGATAGTACGGTGATTTTCTGGCGATCCATATGGATGGAGAGATTACACCGAGGGCGTCCAAATAAAAGGACACAGGATGTTAATATTTAATGCGTAAAATTTTTCGGATACCGCAACCTAGTAAGTATAATGTGGACGTTCTGGAAGCTTTGAAATCTATAGTAGTTTGTAGACTGGTTTTAGTGATCGTATTTTGGATGCCGTAGGAATGAACTTCCGCCGGTTAGTGCACGGGTGCTTGATCTTTCAGTAGTGAAAAAAATGACTACCAGTAAATTAAGCCTACCGCAGTGTCGGTTCGTTTGGAAGTGTAAATAAATATGTATGAGGTGTTCGAAAAGAAGAAATATATGAAAAGTGACCTCCAGAAAAATAAAGCTACTGCAGTGTCAGTTCGTTAGGAAGTGAAAAAGAAGAACGGTGTTCGAAACAAATAATTAAATAAACAGTGACTTTCAGAAAATAAGTCTACTGCAGTGCCGGATCGTTCGGAAGTGAAAAAAATGTAAAAAAAAAATTCCCTCGGCAGGAAATAGAAATGGAAATTTGACATTTTTTAGTACATATTAAGATCTGAGAGCACTATCCTCAACCCGACGTTCACGTTGGATTCGGGAAAACGCGGGCCGCAAAGAATCTTTCACTATTGAAAGGTTTGACGTGTCGTTTCGATCTTTACGGACCACTGAAAGTCTCGAAATTCTGTGACCAGATTTTTGCCCTTAATTTTCGTAAAAAGGAGAGATTAAATGGAGTATCTGAGAGAAAATTTATGAAAGTGATTTACAGATAAATAAGCCTACTGCAGTGCGAGATCATTAGGTGAAAATATTAAATAAAAATAATGTTGCTTCAGAAAAGCGAGAAAGATGGTACGGTGATTTTCCGGCGATCCATATGGATGGAGAGATTACATCGAGGGCGTCCAAATAAAGGGACATGGGATGTTAATATTTAATATGTAAAATTTCTGAGATACCGCAACCTAGTAAATATAATGTGGGCGTTCTGGAAGCTTTAAAATCTATAGTAGTTTGTAGACTGGTTTTAGCGAGCGAATTTTGGATGCCGTAGGAATGAACTTCGCCCTTTAGTGCGCTGGTGCTCGATCTTTCAGTAGTGATAGAAGTTACTACCAGGAAATTAAGCCTACCGCAGTGTCGGTTTGTTTGGAAGTGAATATAAATATGTATGAGTTGTTTGAAAAAAAGAAATAAATGGAAAGTGACCACTAAAAAAATAATGCTAAAACCTCAACAAGAGGTATTACCTGAAGTGTTAAACAACTTAATCAAATTTAAGAATAAGTTACGTAAAAAGTGGCAAAGAAACAGGAGGACATTGGACAAACGCAGACTTGATGACGTACAAAGGACAATAAATAACAGACTAACAGAACACAAGAACGCGTCATGGACCAATAAAATACAAGGACTTTCACGACACGACAATAGTTTATGGAAGATGACAAGACTACTACGGAAACCCTACAACGCCATACCGGTATTAGTACAAAACGGACATACTTACTTATACGATACAGATAAATCTGAAATAGTTGCGCAGCACCTAGAACAGGTGCATAAATCGCAACTAAACTCCACCGAACGACACGCACAAATCAACAATGACATAAATAACCTACAGGACTACTACGAAATACCTACTAGGAAACTGACAAAACTTATAACTTCACCACACGAAATAAAGGACATTATAAAACGACTACCGAATAACAAAGCACCAGGACCGGACGACATTCCCAACATAACCCTAAACATCTTCCCAAAAAAGCCCTCGTTTCCCTCACCTACATTATTAATAGCATAATAAAATTGCAATATTTTCCGCCACAGTGGAAGATGGCTGTGGTGGTCCCATTTCTAAAACCGAACAAAAATGCACAAGACACTAATAATTATAGGCCGATATCGCTGCTAAATACGATGAGTAAAATTGCCAACAAATCATTCTACGAAGGCTAAATAAAATTATAAACAAAAAACAACTTATTCCAGACAACCAGTTCGGTTTTAGAGGTGGGCACAGCACGGCTCTCGCACTGTGCAGAGTCGTACAGGACGTCACGGTAGGTTTTAATAAAAAACAGTCTGCTGTTATGCTTCTGTTGGACATAGAAAAATCCTTTGACACTGTTTGGCATTCAGGGCTCCTATACAAACTTAAAGAAATTGTCAAACTGCCAATCTATTTTGTCACATTAATTAAGAATTATATTAGCGACAGACGGTTTAAAGTAAGAGTCAACGATGCAGTGTCTCGCTCAAAACAGTCCAAGCAGGAGTGCCACATGGTACCATCCTATCCCCCATCCTTTTTAACATGTACCTAACCGATATCTCTACTTATCCTAATACGAAAACTGTACTATACGCAGATGACACTACAGTATATGGACAATCTTTTTATGCAGAGACAGCGACACAGAAAGTACGGTACCATACAAACAAACTCACGGACTACTACAAAACTTGGAAGAAGAAACTTAACGAGGACAAGACCGAGATAATAACACTAACCAGGAAATTTACCAACATTAAAACAATAAATAAACTTAAAATTAATAACAGGACAATAACAGAAAAGAACACCGTAAAATACTTAAGAATTACATTGGACAAACGACTTAGATTCAAACAACACATAACGTACACAATAAACAAGACGTACGGAACACTAAGCAGACTCTACCCTCATATTAGCAGACGAAGTATACTAACAACGGACAATGAACTTTTACTGTACAAAACGATACTAAGACCGACATTAACGTACGCTTGTGCTGCCTGGAGCCAAATTTCAGACACACAATACAAACGACTACAAACGACCCAGAACAAATTACTTAGACTACTTACAAACTCAAACCGATACATACGTATAGAAGACTTACATAGACAGACAAACATCGACTACATCCAACCGCACATATACGAGACTGCAAATAAATTTTTAAAAACCAACACACAAACATCACGAATAACTAGGGACATGAGTCACATAAGAAGCTACGATGACATACCACACACACACAAATACATACACGAAAGACTCCCACTGTACAACGAACAGAGATAACCTAACTGACATACGGACAACTCACAATGACACAACAAATTTCCATCCCTCCACCCCTCCTTCCGTCAAACACACAACACACGCATAAACAACCAACCTATAACCCACAAATAAAATAAAAATAAAAGTGAAACAGGTTTTTTACAAAATTTTTCCTGTATAGATCAAGACCCCACAAAAACAAAAACATCCAACATTAGTTTGTTAAAGCATTTGGCACAGGACAGCAATTGCTCTGTATTGCAGGAAAGAGCCGCTACATAAACTATGACCTTATAGGTATTTTTAGGCCATACCAGCGGCCTGGGTAGGCAATAAAGCTGTTAAAATGGAATGGAATGGATGCTGTAGGAATGAACTTCGCCCTTTAATGCGCGGGTGCTCGATCTTTCAGTAGTGAAAAAAATGACTACCAGGAAATTAAGCCTACCGCAGTGTCGGTTCGTTTGCAAGTGAAAATAAATATGTATGAGGTGTTCGAAAAAAAGAAATAAATGGAAAGTGACCTCCAGAAAAATAAACCTACTGCAGTGTCAGTTCGTTAGGAAGTGAAAAAGAAGAACGGTATTCGAAACAAAAAATTAAATAAATAGTGACTTTCAGAAAATAAGTAAACTGCAGTGCCGGATCGTTTGGAAGTGAAAAAAATGTTCGAAGAAAATAAAAAATTTTCCTCGGCAGGAAGCAGAAATGGAATTCCCAACCCCAAAAATAAAACGCGACGTTTCCAGAAAATTAAACCAATTACACTGATTTTCCGATAAACCATAGAGGGATAGAGTACGCCGAAGGAGTGCAAATAATGGGCCACAGGCCCTTCGCCGTGGATGTCTTGCGGGACAGCAAGCAACGCGACTCTCGGCAGGAGAATGAAGTGGAAATTTAACATTTCTAGTAGATATTAAAATCTGATGGCACTATTCACTATTGGACGTGCGCGTCGGATTGGGTAAAACGCGGGCCGCAGAGAATCTTTCACCATCGAGAGTTTCGACGTGTCGTTTCAATCATTACAAACCACTGAAGGTCTTGAAATTCAGTGTTAACTTTTGTTTCTCTTAATTTAAGTTAAAGGGGGAGATCTTTTTTTTTTTGAATACTTTAAGAGCCTACGCGTCATGGCCTGCGTAACGATAAAAGTCGTACGAGAAACATGTATATAATGTAATATAGTTAGCTGGAATGTCAAGAATGTCACTTTTCTGTCGTTGTACTTCTAAGGAAAAATATACCTACTGTAGTGCGAGATCATCAGTTGAAAGAATTAAGTAAAGAGAACTTACAGAAAAATGAGAAAAATAGTACAAGGTGTTCGAAAAAATAAAAAAAAAGAAAGACTTCCAGAAAAATAAGACTTCTGTAGTGTTCGGTCATTCCAAAGTGGAAAAAATATATGCGGGGGTGTTAAAAAGAAATTAAAAAGTGACATTTTCAGAAAATTAAGTCAACCTGAATGATTTTCCGACGATCCGTATGGATGGACAGAGGACACCGAAGACGTCCAAATAACGGGACACAGGATGTTAATATTTGATGCATTAAATTTTTGGGATACTGCAAGCTAGCAAGTATAATGTGAACTTTTTTGGAGCTTTAAAATCTAGAGAATTAGTTTGTAAACTGGTTGTTGCGAGCAGAACTTGGATGCCGTAAGACTGAACTTTGCCCTCTAGTAATCCATACTACACCTAAGTGGTAAGTTATTAGTCATTACTTTATAATTTAACTTATAGGTTTAGGATTATATATGACATTAATTAACTTATATGCATAGATTGAAATTCCCTCTTTCTTTACTATCGGTGCATGTTGTTAAAAATTTGCGTAATTAATTTTTGAATGGACTTATTAATGATTGAATAGACTTATGCTCATTATCGCAAAAACTTTCTAAGCGCTATTTGGAATATGTGCAGACTAATTGGAAATGACAGCAAATAATAATTCAGTATCTTTTTATGTTGAAATTAACATAAGAAAATTCAAATACTATTTTGATGTTACAATTGTTAAAGTGTATATTTTATATTTTTCCTGCAGAAAACGTTTCATTTGGTGCCCACGAAATAAAGAGTTTGAAATTCGCTTTACAATAAATACCGTAAAATTTGGAAGTAGTGGAGATGGTATTGGGTTGCTTTTCTTGGAATTGTGTTGGCTCACGTTACAGAATAAATGGCACCATGAATCAGTATGAATACATCGATATACTGGAAACGTCATGCAACCCTACGTAGAAGAAAATTTTATAGGTAGGTAGCTACTATGGAACTTTCCACATGACAATGATCCTAAGAATTCTGCTAGAAAAGTATCTGCCTTGCTTCAAGACAATCATATGGAAGGTTTATAGTGGCCTTCTTGTAGCCCAGACTTTAATCCCATAGAAAATCTCTGGATGATAGTCAAAAATCAAGTATGGTCGAGAACTTTTCAAAATTTTGACAAATTAATTGACGGCATGAGGCAAGCATGGCAACGGCAACACATTCCAGCTGAGACTTGTAAACGTTTAGTAGAGTCTGTGCCTAGAAGATGTTTGAGAGTCTATAAAGCTAATGGTATCCAACTAATTGTAAGTATTAATCATTAGATTTAGAGAAAATTTATAATATTACGTTTCCAATTAGTTTTCCGATTAAAAATGTGGTTTTTTCAAATAATTTAAAAAGAAAATTATTAAAAAAATTTCCATCCTTTATTTTATACAAAAATAAAAAATATACACTAACAATAGTAACATCGAAATAGGTGGAAACCGTCACATATGGAGTATCATGATTCATGAATGATCATAGCTTGTGAAGATACAAGTATGTGAAGTGCAACCTGATAAGTTCAATACCTTGTTTACGGGTGTCGTGTTGTATATGTAATGTATGTAATCCTTTAATTTGAAACCAAGAAATAAGAATAAGATGTGATTACATCAAAGGTGAATTCTAATAGTAATTGATATGATTAAAAGGATTTTTTTGTTAAATTTCCGCTTAGTACACATTTTTTTCGAATAGTACTTCTGTTTTTTATTAGTTTATGTAATTTCATTTCGGTTAATCTAAAAATTATTCATGATATTATTTTAATTTTCAGATTGTGGCATTCTTAGATCACTCAACTGAAGAGAGAACGACCGGTCAGAGTCGAGATCTCGAGGAGTGTCTTGTCAATGTCTTAGTTCTTTCAGAAATATCTTGGATATTACAAATGTTAACGCTTGAAATTGTATTCGGGATTTTCTGGGGGCGTTAGAGCCCAGAAAAGCAGTTTACAGGCTTTGCTTTTCGCGAGCGAGTGATGAATTTCCTAGGACTGAACTGGACTGAATAGAATTTGACTCACTTGTCTAAGTGGTAAGTGGTAATTTCATTATTTTCGTTTTTTTTTTTCGCTTCAAAAATTTTTTTAACACATTTTTATCCATTTCGTATATATTTATCAGTTATCCAATAGTTCTTCTCTTGTTTCAGAGTGTGAAAGATGAGTGAGGATTAAGTGGTGCTATAATGGGGACGACCCGCTTTAGGAAAAGAGTTAAAGGTAGTTATTATATTTCAGTTAATTATTTTTTCTAATGTTTTTTGTATTTCCCTGTATAGGTAGGTTCCGAACGAGATAGCACATGGTGAAGACATCGTAAGGTGAGCATTTTTAAATTATGCGATAATGTATGTGTATATATTTTTATACAGAGTGGTTGAGTTGAAAATACTTGTATTTGTGTGCAGAATTCGTTAAATTCGAAAAACTATAATTTTAATAGTACAGTTACAGTGTTCCGTTTCGGCTTTTGCATATTTGAAACAATTGTTAAGCAGACCAAAATTGTTTACTAACATAGGTCCATAAAATGCTTTGTTTAAGAGTTACAGCACGTTTAGACTTTCAAATGAAATTTTGTGATTGTCTTATACTAATCTGCAACACCCCCAATTGCTGGCATAACACAATTAGCTGGGGTTGTACTTATTAGCGGTAGCTCAGTTAGCAGGTCGTGAATAAAGGCTTAGATTGATTTGAGTTCTCAGCAAAATCTAGGCTGGACGCCAGGACTTCTGCAAGTGCCAAATAATGAAAAGTTTACTTTAAAAGGTAAATATAACGTTAATACTTGAATTCTGTTGGGAAGGAAGTCGAATAAAAAGATAGTATTTAATAAAAAGTATAATGAAGATTGATATATGTACAAAAATTTACTTAGGCAAAGATGGCCTCTTTTACTTAAAAAACCTAGTTTTGGTTGAAGACCAAGAAATAAACAAAAAAATGACTGATCCCTTACAAAGATTCTTCTGACCAAATATAACTGTTCACTGGGGACGAAGATCTTACGTAACTTCAAATGGGTTAGTCCAGTGAAGAATCCACCAACAGCTAAGCTCTTAATGGGTTCAGTGGCAGTTTGAATCACCACTGTCAGTACCCTTGAGACAAATTTCCAGTTGTATAAAATATCGTTTTCCTGGTCCACCCAGTATATAATGGTCAGTTCGATCCACCAGTTCTCCTCTTCTCTTAGTCCAGGTATTTACATAAAAAGGGGAGAGTTTTATGAGTTCAGTATTATAGGCAAAACAAAGTAAAAAGCTGTGACGTTTGAATTGTCCAGCTACGTAGACAAAATATGAGAGTTAACACCAATTTACAGAGTAAATTGCAAACTAAATAAACTAGGATCGGTATCCCATAATATTTTAGGAAGTTGAAGACTTCAACTAACTTAGTATCAATAAAAGTTACGTTAAATAGAACTAGTCCAACAAATAAACTAGGTGTAGGTATGATAATAAACAAAGTGAAATAGGTATTCACTATATGTTAAGATATTTTTTAATAAAAGAAGGTAATCTTCAAGAAAATAGAATTTAGAATGTCTGTATACAGACAGACAACGTAAGAAAGATAACGTAAATAAATATTTGCTAAATATGAAACAATATGATAATTTTCAAATTAAAGGTAACGTTAAATTAAATTATTTATTTGTTCCTCGGAGAGAGGTAATAATGAATACCAGATAAAGTTAAATAAGGATTATAGCTTGACTATATGTTTACTGTAGATAATCAAAAGTTAATCAATTGCCAGATAACTAGGCAGGTATCTTTGCCAGAGAACTAGGCAAGGGTGCACTAGAGCAGCGTTCGTGACTAAATACTAAGTAAACGTTCAAGTAAGCATTCGATATTTTAAATTTAGAAAAACCATACGTTACTGAGGTCCGGTTGGTAAATATATGCACTGTTATAAGAGAAATACATCTAATCGTAAATCGTAAAGATCATCCCTTCCACTTTTCAAAGACCTACAATAACCTTATACCTTGATAAAAGTGTAGTTAAGAAAAATCACCCAGGAAATTCATAGAAGTAAGCAAGTCAGAGTCAGGAATACCAACGAAGATAATTCAAGCAAGAAATTTTCATCACAATCATTTTAAATATTTCAAGTAGATTCTTTAAACCCCTGAGTTATAAAATTGGTACAAGTAACAAGCAATAATTTAAAAAACCCCGATGAGTCTTTGTACTTGTGAGAAAAATTGCACGCAGACCAATGAAAAGACGAAGATCTTGCTTTCTCGAGACTACATGTGGACTTCAGGAGAGAGGTCGTCTTTAAAATGTCTAGAAAGGTATGTAGCTTTGTCCTACTTAGAGAATCGATCCTTAATTGATAATAACCAACAATACAATACTTGCTCTCCCATTCAAGAAGAAACTATAAAGCAATTCGTAATCAATTATATATATACATATAATATGTACTAGAATTTCCCAGATATAAAAGGTCCTCATTATCCTCATATCGCCGTGGGGCTTTGCAATTTTGAGAGCAATTTCTCTTAAGCCCTTGAGGAGACCAAATTTGTGCTCTTTTTTCCCAAGACTACATTTGACAGTAATCGTGTACAAGAAAAGTTGACAGAAGAATGACGCCAACTTTAAAGAAAACATCTTTAAAAGTACGTAGCCTTGCGCTACTTATAGTACCGAATATAAGCAGACTAATGACCGACAACACTATAACTGTCCTCCCGTTCGAGAAGAAGTAAATATATAATCAATCAAAGTGTAATAGAGCACTCTCTGAACACTCTTCGGGTGCTCTTGAGACTCCATCGTTATGACATTGTAATCGGCTTTCGTGTATATAAGAGCTGTCCTGTTTTTTGTCTTCAGAATAGTTTTTTTGTTAGAATCGTATAACGACCATCATGCTGATTACGAACCTTTACGTGCATTACTTTCGAATGCATTTTCTATAATAAATACTCCTCCTCGAGGAGAAACCTCAAATTTGTTCATCAGAATTTTTGCATTGTGCTTTTTGACCGTCTAATCAATAACTCTAGCTAGTACCTGCACAGACTTGCTCCTCATCTCGCTTTATTTGTTTTTCTCATAAATTTGTTTTGTAAATGTAATTATAAAATTATGTCCTAATGCATCTTCAGACTGTGTTTATTTCTGTGTTTAGTGGAGTATAGGCATGACACACATTGAGACACATACTAAATTGGTAGTTCTAAGTATTATACTTATATTATATCTTGTCTTGATACTCATTTCAATAGCAAAGATACCGTATACTGTAGAGATGAAAGCATTTTTAAAGTCATTTGTAAACCTTGCTCATCAGAGAAACGAACATAGACTGATGATTAATGAGTGACAACACAATAACTGCCCTTCCGCTTGAGAAGAAGTATATAATCAATCAAAGTGTATAGAGCACTCTCTGAGTATTCTCGGGTATTCTTAAACTCTCTCGTTATGACATTGTAATCGATTATATACACAAGAGCCCTCATGTTTTCTGCCATCAAAATAATCTTATAAGTATCGTACATATGACGCACCATGTACGGGTAACTGTATATTTATTATGAATGATGTATATAATAGGGTAGTTGTAGTTAATATGTTATTGTGGATCAATGATACTGCCCAGATGATTTGTATGTAATAAAGTTTAAGTTGTGATACTGCTCACAACAGGAAAAAATAAAGTTAAACATATACAGGGCACTTTTTAATTAGTAATTTAATGATATATGTAGTAGGGTATAGTTACGCTGTGATACTACTCACAATAGTGAAAATTAATCTAAAAAATATAGACAATTTAATAGCATTGTGTTATGGAAATAGGGTATAATTACGTCAATTAGCAATCTTTGTTACAGAAATTCAAATTGTATTATATCTGCTATTTTCTATTGCTTTGATATATTCAAGGAGCATGGTTTGTTTCGGTAGACAATTGCAGTGATTGGCCTGTTTCAATCCTTTCAGTATCTGTGTACTTCTCTCAATGAAAATTTAAAATTCAGTATGTTTCTAAAATACTATTTTATTTAACTCACCTGATATATATGTTGTAAGACGATGGACAACTATTAGTGTTTAATCTTGATGTGGCACAATTACACACCGTCCCGTGATAAACATCACATCTGATAGGATTTACTCTGAAACTTCAGTTTGTTACATTTTGACTTAGGGCATTTAATTGCGTGCATAATTTTTGCATGGATGAATATCAACAAAATTATATCAGATCTCATTTTTTCAGAAGTGCCATCATATGCCTTTTGGTTTAGTTAAATTACCCACACCTAGCTAGCAGTTTTCGTTATTAGTGCTTTCGTCGACCCCATTATTTACCGATATCATTTTCTATCTTATATTATCTTCTTTAAAATTTCCAAGGGGCCTGTTTAGTTTCCATAAACAGGGGTGGAGGTGGGTCCCCTTCGACCATTTCAATATTTGTCGTTTACGGTTGAATTAAAACTGGGTCATACAGGAGTCTGCTTCTCCGATTCAATGAAATTTTAAAATAAAAATTTGGTGATGTCCGATTATCCGTCAGGATTCTTACAAGTCTCGTCAGTGATATTTACCCAAATTTTAGCTACAATTAGATTTATTAACCCTCTCTTGGTTCATTAATTCTATCCTCACTTATGTGCTATTATTGGAAATACTAAATTACATAATATGGTTAAATATTTAATCCTTTTCCTAAGAATTGAGAAGCATTTAGTTTTTGTCTACTGGAACAATATTAAGAAACAGTTGCTGTAACAACTAAGTGTCAATTAAATTTATTGTATCTGTGATAATTTCCTGAAGATTGGAAGGCAACCTGAGAGAGGTTGTTTTCAATGCCCTATTACCGGAATAAGAATATATTAATTAATGAACACTAAAATAAGTTTTTTGGCAATTGTTTTCATTAAACTACTTACACATCAAGACCATGTGGCTGCTGTGAGTGGTCCTTTCAAGGATTTTTCATAAGGTTCTCGTGAATTCGCAATCATCGTTTTCTATTTAGCACTCAAATCAGTTACCATCAGATTTAGTACACCTTGAGTATAAAATAAGTTTTTAATCTTCAGGCAAATTTTAAAGGCAAACTTTTCAGTCTATCTAGCAAACTTCGGAATTGGCCACCAAATGGCTGTGATTTAAGTCTGCTATGTATCCATAATTTTTTTTCTTATTGTACATTTTGTCCTGTAAGTGGATTTTCTGTTGGGCAAATAAATAAATATTATTATATTATTATAAATGTCAGATGTATATACAAGAAGTAGAAATAGACTCAATATGGAGCCCTGTATTTTGCGTGGAACTACCAGTATCTTTGAGACTTAACTAAGCAAAAAAAAAACACATTTAACAATTTATTCACATTTTATTAAAATTCTAAATAACGTTATACAAAAACCACTAAACAGTAATCTGAGGGTAAAATAAAATATGTTTTTAAACAATTCATATTTATTTTAAGGAAAATTATGTTTTAACAACGCATACAATAATAAGGAAGTTACAACGAAATAAGGAAACGTATGCCTAAAAACTTTTTAAAGCTTTTTATTCGTAACATAAGTTTTAGATAGTTTTTACTCGTATATACATACATATAAAAATTGTAAGTCTTAATACTTGCACTATCAACATCTATTCAACACCATGTTTATGGTTAAGAATAAAATTCCTATTCTACACTATTCTAATAATAATAAGTAATTATCATAGGATGTCGATTTTTATATATTTTAAACGTTACACAAAAAGCAGAGGTTTAGTTTTATAACATTGATCTTTCTATCTAATAATTGCAAATGAATCCTTAACATTTCGTCAGTCAAATACAACGTTATTTTAACAAAATAATCATTCTGTTGGACTAAATCAACAATATTGTATCCATAAACATTTTAATATTTTTTTATAACACTAATTTTACTCACAACTGCAAGATCACATATTATATTTAATTTTTATACATAAAAAGTATCACATAAATGTTAATTTACGAAAAAAACCTCAGGAATTTATACATGTAGGTATATAATTACACACGTTTTGAAAGTACATAGGGCAAGTCAGCTAGGAGAAGAACACCTAAATTAGTAAAATTCGTGGTTGAAGGACATTGGACGCCATAGTTGTATAACATTTTTCCACTTTTTACTCATTAGGGAGGACAAAAAAAAATATTAAAATAAATCGATGTTTCAGACAAATTCGTTTTATTCAATAAAAACTTTTTTTATCTCACATTTTGAACACACAGTTTAAAGATATTTACAAATATTTAGGTGTTCTGTAATTTTAAACCTTATACAGCGTGTCCACGAGCACCTAGTTTTTCAAAAATTCGGCGATTTCAATGTACAAATTACCGACAGTCTTATTTTAACCATAACGCGTAAGAAATTATTTTATTTGGTCTGACGATTGATTTTTCTTAACTTCTTAAATTTTGATCCACCAAAATAAATGTTCCTATTATGTGGATCACCCTATATACGGTATAAAAATTAAGCAATCATCACCATTTTGGCATATACAGAGCAACAAATGTTCTACGTAACACATTTTGTTGCAACAATGTGAGGCAATGGAGCCTTATAGAAGTAAGCGTTCTAAATTATAATCAGTGTCTAATAAAATTTAACAAAAATAATAAAATTACCTACGATTCGTATGTATGGAACGTTCACTTAACTCAAAATATGTTATTTTGTTACCTTTTTCCACGTTTAAAAAAATTGATCAAGTAATTATTACAACTTTAAAACCGGAACTCCTAGATTAATGTTGGAATTCCGAGATTATTATCGGAATTTCAACTTTATTTTTGGAATTCCAACATTCCGATATTAATGTCGGAACTCCCGACTTTAAAGTCGGAATAAAGAAATAGAACTTCAGAGGCCTTTCTCCGCCTTCGTAATTTATCATATAAACTATCTCCAAATCCGAGATTATTGTCGGAATTCCGATTTTTATTCTCGGATTTCCACCTTTCCGGTATTAATATCTGAAATCGACATTAATTACGGAATTAATCTTGGAATTTTGACTATAATGTCGGAATTCCGACTTTATTCTCGGAATTCCAACAGTTTGTTATTAATCTCAAAATTCCGACATTAATTTCTGAATTCCGTTATTAATCTCGGAATTCCTACTTTATTCTCGGAATTCCGACATCACGATGTTAATCTCAGAATTCCGACTTTCTTAAATAAGAATTCTCACAATTTATTATTACTAACGTAGTTTGCTTACTGTATACTTTAAGTTTAAATTAAAATTTAATTTTGAATAAGTTTTTGGTAACAAGTAATCTTCTTTTTGTTTTAATTATATGGTTTTGTTTTTTATACGTAGTCGAATCATACGATTATTATTTTCACAATCGTAATTGTAAAACAGGAATCGGTTTATCACTACAAATAATACATTTAGTTGTGGGTCGTGTTTGAATTTTTTTGGCACCTCGCCAGTTTTTGTCAAAATGCTAAATGGCAAAGAATTAAAAATGGCTCTTTGGTTAAAGTCATTTAACATCAAAAGTACCGATTCCGCAATAAAAAAAGTTAACACGCACTATGAAGTGGACTACTAGTTATTTTTTCTGTAAAACCCCATTAAATTAACACTTATACATTGTTATAACAATTTATATCACTAGAATTAAATATATTTTTTATTTTTATTATAACACATTGTAGTATAGCTTACAGATATTATTTATCTCGAGAGCAATACACGGTTTTAACAATTTTTCACTACCGATTGGCGGCCTTAATTACGTCTGAGCAACGTACGATCTGGGCGTTTAAGAAATTTGCTTTCTTTACGTAAATGACAAATAAAAAAATATGTTCATAAAACTAAAATAATTTCGAAAATAAAACTTTTTTTTATGGTTTTTACATTTAAAAGTGTAATGATTTTTATATTTTTTGGTAGATAAGTTCTAATGCAAAGAAACTTTAAAATAAAAGTTCATTTACCTCTGAGGGTACTTGTAATATGTCCATTCGCGAAGCACCTTTCAGCAATGTATTTTTTAAATTGTAAGTGTATTATTTTAAGTTGGATTTAACCCAACGCGAATATTGTTGGTTAACACTGTTAGTTAATTCACAGCTCTGCAATCAAAAAACTGCACAGGATTTTTATACTGTTTCTTATAGACTTTTACTCACTAAAACCGGGAAAAATACTCGAAAAATTCCATCTCGTCAGGTTTTCTTGCAAAACTCGTGTTTGTAGTTTCATTTAGAGTAAAACGCCCGTTTAACCCGAAATCTGGTATCCTATTCTTGATTCTAAAAATCCTATGCAAAAGTGATTTCTTACTTTCATTAAATATGTATTAGAGTGAGACTCAAGAATAAATACGAAGAGAAAATGAGCAGAATGAGGGGGGGCAGTGGAAGGGGATAAGCCACTCTCAGTTTACATTTTGCATTCAAACTTGACTGTGCTTGTGTTTTTTTCTTATATATTATGGCTCCAAGAGGTTGTGTTATTTATCCTGACAACTTTTGTTTTATTTGTGGTGAATACAGTGTAAAAGTCAACAAAGAAATATAAGTGATTTCGTGACGAAAGTGTATTTTGCTTACTTCAAGTTGAAACTTGAGGATCAAGCCAAAGCCCATCCTCATAAGGTGTGCAGAAGGTGCGAGGTAGATCTTCGTTTGTGATTTAAGGGTAAAAAATACTCATTTCGTTTTGTCATTCCTATGATGTGGCGTGAACAGCAAAACCACACTTCCGACTGCTATTTCTGTTCGGTAGATGTTAAAGGTTTCAATACAAAAAATATAAAGAAAATATCTTACCCAAACCTTAATTTAGCTGTTCGTCAAGTGCCTCATAGCTCTGAAATACCAGCTCCACACCCACCTTTCAGTTTGGATGATATCCTGAGTGATTCTGAGGATGGAAACACACTACCTTTCCCGGACGAATCTAGGTCAGATTTTTCTGTTGATGAGGGACACCAACTTTTTTCTCAGAGCGTGCTCAACGACCTGGTTAGAGATTTAGGCCTTTCAAAAGATGCTGCCAAATTGCTGGGGTCAAGACTAAAAAATAAAAACCTGTCACCCGGAATCTCATTTTCGTGGTAGAGGCACCGAGAGAGAGAATTCACTAAATTCTTCTCCAACGAGGGAAATCTCGTTATTTTGTAGTGATGTTCAAGGGCTAATGAAGTGTTCTGAAATAGAATATGATTCATCTGAGTGGCGCTTATTCATTGATTCGTCAAAAACAAGCCTCAAAGCAGTATTGCTGCATAATGGGAATAAATTAGCATCACTTCCTGTAGGACACTCGGTGCATTTGGAGGAAAACTATAACGATTTGGCAATAATTCTTGAGAAAATAAAATATCAAGAACATCGCTGGATGGCTTGTGGAGACATCAAAATACTAACCATGACGTTGGGCTAGCAGGCAGGTTATACAAAATATCCCTGCTCCCTTTGTTTGAGGGACAGTCGAGCCAAAGATTTCCATCGGACCAAAACTGACTGGCCACTTCCAGACGCCTTAACCCCCGGCGAAAATGACGTCATTAATACGACCTTGGTTCCTCCTGAAAAGGTTTTATTACCACCTCTTAATATTAAATTGGGGCTTATGAACCAGTTTGTTAAATCACTGCCAAAAGATGGGGAATGTTTCAGATATCTGTATTTAAGTTCCCAAAACTGTCTGAAGCCAAGTTGAAAGAGGGAGTTTTTACTGGCCCCGATGAAAACTGTTATCCGATCCTCTCTTTTCAGAAACAATGGGAGAAAAGGAAAAGGAAGTTCATGGGCAAAAAAAGAATGAACATGGAATGTTAAGTACATTTCATGAAGAAATTGTTTATTTAATTATAAGAAATATTGCTTAGTTCATTGTAATAAAATGGTAGTTTTTTCATTAGTGTTATGCTTTCTTTATGCAAACACATGGTATTTTGCAAAAATACTGTGCGTAATAGAGAAAAATGGAGATCATTTTTGGAATCAGCAGACTAGAAAACATAATATTTACCAAAAATATCCCATGCAGCTGGAAAAAAAATTTTTTTTGCAGACCTGTGATTATTTAATTAACTATTGTCCACGATGCTTTTTGTTAATATTGTTCCAAACACTTTTCACTAACTTCGTGCACGATGTTTGTCAACAACAATGTGCGAGTTATTTTAAACCCAGCTTTTAGTAACTAGTGGAGTTTGGAATCAACATTTGATTCACACTTAACAGTGACTTCGTACGTTTGGGGACGTAATCAGGCCGTTGTCACTACTTATATATTAACACATGGGCCAATTTCAAAAATGCATTTAAGATGAAAAGTTTTGATTATGGTTTACAGTTATGGAAAGTCTATCAGACATCAAAAATTTCCTTATATTAATATATACAGTTTTAATTACGAAACAACACATGTCAACAGTGGTTCATTTAAAATTTCTCACGGATTTTTTCTTCGTTGTCTTTAAAGCTCTCTTTTACGTGAAAATTTGAAAAAAATTTAAAGAATAAATTATTGTTTGCATATTTGTTTACTAAGAGGACGCAGCTAATTTTTTGAACAATTATAAACCAAACGTTTAGCGTAAAGTTTAAACTATTTATGAATTAAAAGTTCGACAAAATTTGCTCACATTCATGCACTTTTTAACATTATTTTTTACATTATTGCATTTTTCAGACAAAAACGTATATTTCAAAATCTATTCTTTAGAAGTGAAAAAAATGTTTTTAGTTTTTTACGTAGTGTAAGAAATAAAAAATATATTTTCTTTAAAGCAGTAAGATATTTTTTAACTCTACATCCGTCTTACAAGACATGTTTTCACTTAACATGGTCTGTTATTGACGTGTGTAACAGCCATAGAAAGCATCTGTATTTACACTAGCCGATTTACTTCTGCGCACATACTGAAGCTGCATATTAGCTAATTGGAAAAGTACAGTCAATCGTCATAATATATTTTCCGTTTCTCATATCCCACGTCATAATTTTTTAAAATGTTTTTGAAATACCCTTTGTTTAAAATTTGCGTCCATTAAAAGTTGTAAAAAAGTAAAAATTAACCTCTGGAGACATCGGAGACATAAATCAGTGAACTTTTAAGTGATACCCTGTACAGACTACAACCTTTTTTTTAAGAAATAATACAGTGGAGTTTCCTATCTAAGGAAAGCTAGTAGAAGTAACAAGTGAACATGGTTATTAATAAAAGTCCTGCGTTAATACTAAACATATCAGTACCGTTTTTGTAACATTCCGCAGGCTTCTCTCCTTGTATCTTGGCGCATAGCGCTTTAATGAAGTCTTTCTCAGCGAGATCGCTCTCTTCTTTCTTGTATTCATCGCTAAAAACCACTGAGGGGACATTACCTAATGGATTTTGAAAACTGCGAGTCTGGTTACCCAATTTTGCCAGATATAATGATCCTAAAACATTTGAATGGAAATAAGTAATAAGTTACTACTTTATGTGGAGACTACAGATTTAATTACTTAAGTACAATTATGCTCCATATTAATATGTATGTATTTAATTACCTTGGGGGATTACGGGTAGGTGTCCCATGCCAAATATATTATTCGGGATATTTGCGAATGAAAATAAGTTGTAGTATCGTGACAAAAACAAAACATCCAATTCTTTTCTTGGACACAAGACTTCCTCACAAACAAACTGTCCTTTGCATTAAACCAGCAAATTATGTGAAATGAACGAATAAATTTTAGGCGTGGGCGCGACCCCCTCCCAAGAGTCATAAACCGGTCCATAAATAAAAAAAGTAGTCGATTATATTTTGTAATTTAAATTTTTCTTCAATCCTATACTATTTATGCGCGGATTAGTATTAATTATTATGTTTGTTTATTTTTAAATTAAATTTCTTATTGTAAATTACGTGGCCAATTTACTACACTTTAAACTAAATCAACAACTCAAAATCCGTCCTTAACTCACATTTACCTCTTTTATTCTCAATAACACGCGACCTTTTTCATCATTTGGATACCGTTTTTGGAAACCCGTAGCTAACTTCAGTCTGTAAGGAACACAAACTTCTTTAAGCGATTTATTTATTGAGAATGCTAGCGAATGCTCATCAAAGACGATCAATTGTATGTTCTCGAAATTGTTTATCGTACACGATAAGTCAGTTTCAACCTGTGAAACTGTAGGAATCAACTATTTTTGAAATTTTAACTATAAGTGATTTACAACAAAATCCCCAAATAACTTTCATTTATGAGCTTGGAATATGAGTGAAATGAAAAAATTGTGTTACTCTTCAAAGTATAAACCATTAACTTCAACGCATTTCCTACATCTTATAATTATTAAACAATTTATTATATGTTGAAGGAAGTTAGATTTTTTTAGATCATTCGAGGTATCTTCAATTCTTAAAATGAACTTTTCTCTAATTTGTACTGAAGAAATATACTTTTTCCTTAAGGTAATCCAAAACACGGTAATCCAAAAGATTGAGATCCGTGGATCGTGGTGGCCACTGTGAGAGATTACTCCATAGTGCTTTAATCTTTGATGCCAGGGAATAAGGGCAACTCCGACCTGAAGAGTTTTACCAAGATTCCACTTTGTAATGGTGTAGAAATCTCGGATTTAAATCTGGTCTAGTACTATGTCCAAATATTATGAACTACAACTTATTTTGATTTACTTATTGCAAGATTTGTAATAGATTTGACATAGAAAACACCTTACTTTGCAAAAGAGAAATATACGAGAAGAAAATTTATGTAACCAATCAAGCTGATATTTATTCTTAATTGGTTACATAATTTTTCTAAGTAATCCAGTCAACAGACTCTGTGGTTATATTGGTTTTATTTACAAGTGGAGGAGTACGCCAGCCCATTATATATAGCATAATCACTCTTATACTATATACATTATTTTTCGTCCACCTACTTGTGTAAAAACATAAACCACGGTATCTTTCTTGACTGGAAAATTTTTTTATAATCAGATTTAGAAAATTTTTGAACACGTTGATTTATGTTCAAAAAAATTTTGGTATTTGGGCTAGCTATTTCGGATAGTGTGCTGCGACTATATTATGTACAAACTATTTCTTGTTTTTTACTAATATCGATCAACGTTTAAATTCTAATTCTAATGTAGATCAAGAGGCCAATTAGTTTATAAAATAAGAGTATGGTCCTTTTGAGACTATGTAACTATAATAATTAATAATATGGTGAATAAAGAAAGTCGTATTTTAAATACGCCATTTTCAAGCATGAGCAGTTGAGGAGCTTGAGGAGTTTCAAAAGAGAACATGGAAGATTCTATAGTAAACTATCAGGTAAAAGTACAATGTTCATTAGATTCTTCTCCTCAACTTTCTTCCTTTGCAGTTATTTAAAATCGTTAACTATCTGTTACAACATAACCGTTATCACTTATTTTCGAATTTTCTCAAATTTTACTAACTGGAATAGTACCCTTTTGAAAATTTGCTCCTCAATTAATCTTGTTTGTCCATTCTATCACCTTAAGATGTTTATCCATACGCTTGTTGACTGACCTCTTAGTTTGGCCAATAAAACTTTTATATATTTTCACGGTTAGTATTGTAAATTATATACCATACGTCACAATTTTGTCCATTGTTTTAATTAGTAGATTTCTTAAACTATTGCTTGATCGACTTGTTCTATTTAAGAAAATGTTAAATAGTTAGGCATTTTTCCATATTAAAGGAAATTCAAAAATAAAACGATTAAAAAATTTGAAAGTAATATTCATTTCAAGCCTTTCTAAACTTACGTAAAACTTAAAGGATACTCAGTCATATGTTATATCTCGAAAACTTTTAAAAATAGGTATCAAGTATTATACAGGGTGTTCCAAAAAGCAATTTCTTAAAGTGTGATTTTTTGGCGAAAAATGAGCCGCAAACCTCATATTCACTTTTCTCCTAAACGGATTCTTCTATAAGATACAGAATTTGAAAAGAAATTGTAAATGCTTACAACTGAAAAATTTCAAAAATTTAAAATAAAGAATTATTTTTAAATTTCATTTAATAACTCGTACTTGCCAGCGACAACTTGTAAATTGTTTGTTGTTTAATTCATACTATATCATGAATATTTCTTTGGTTACATTTTTAATTGCATTGCAAGTCTGGGTGGTCGGATATTAACGAGTAAAACATTTCTTTAAATTTTTTTCCAAAACGGTACTTCGTATGAGAAAAACGTAAGAGATAACCTTTCATGTAGTTTTAATTAGTAATGATTCTACGCTCGCCACTGGTGGAAGTAAATAAATTTCAGATTATATGTAAAAATAGCTACTTATACGATGCTAACATGTGCCAAAATTCAATATTCTAACTCTAAACATTTTTTAGATTTGTTAGAAAAATCTTTTTTTTTAATTTTCGATACCCTGTATCTTATAAACGAAGCTGCTTGGGTCATAAGTGTATATGAAGATCTTTACTTATTTTTCGTAAAAAAGTCATGCTTTAAAATTTGGCGCATGCTTTTTGAAACACCTCGTATACACTGAGCTCGTTAAACATTTGTTAAAGTTCCGACTAAAGTGGATGAATGATTGATTGATATATTATTTATTTATTATCAAAATAATGAACTATATTGATTTACGTAATAATATACAGGGTACATTTTTTAAATAATTAGATTTTTGACTGTACCTCGGATATTTAACATTTAATTGTTTCTTTTTCCACCGAATCGAGATTCCTTTTCAAACAATTTCACAAATGATATTTTTATTATTTTCGTGCTCGGTGTGAGGGTAGATCGAGTGAGCCGCTTAAGTTATCGTTAGATACATTAAAAAAATATATATGTGATAAAAATATATTATCCATTTATTTAATAACATGTTTTTAACGCAGTATTTATTTTCTGAAATAACCATAACTACAATATTTGTTTGATTTTGTTTGTTTTGTTTAATTTTTGTCTAACCAAAATGACTATTAGTTGTGACATCACATAAATATGCAACTTACGTACTACTATACTTGGTTGCCTACACATTACATTGGAACCTGACCCTTAAAGCATATCTCTATAATGGCTACATTTTCGAGGGTTGAATACAGCGTATAGTTTTATTTTATTTATCCCTTGGAGGAAATAATTGAGAACTTATATTAACTAATTTACACACACACAGAACATTATGTACAATGGTCAACACATTAGAAAAACTCTATGGTTGGTTTAATAAATATTATTAAAAACGGATTTAGTATCCACAAATAGGAATTACGATTAGTGTAAATCAAATTGCACATTTCAATTATTTTGTGGCTAACCTCAAGATGTTGACGTATTTTATAACCTATTTTATTTCTATAAAATAATTGTGTTTGGATTGTTGGATAATTATGTGACGTCACACTAAACGAGTCTATTCGGATAACATTTTTGTATGTGGATACATTTGGGCCTCCCGAATGTATCCAAAACTTTTATTCCACTAATTAGTTCCTTATTTAATTATTTTCTTCAGAGTTACATAATTTATTAACTTAAATAACTAAACATACTTTTATTAGTAACTTTTGGTAAAGCAGGACAGGACGTATTATTTTAATTATTATATTATTAATAATTATCTGTCTTCCTGACCTTTTGCGTTATCTGTTACTGTTATCATTGTAAATAGTTATTATTAAATCTTGTTTTTAGCCAAATATAGTAATTTAAAATTTTTTTTAAAAAGTGTACTTTTAGTTTAATTTTTTTAAAAAGTTTGTAATTTCAAAAATGTTAATTGAAACTTTATAAAATCTAGAATAAATCTAAACCTTTCTACCACTTCTCCCATAAAGACAAACTCGTATGGGTTCATTTAATATTTAAGAAAATGAAGGGCCATACTCCCTAAAAATTATTATTAAACTAACTGACCTCCCATCCTGCAAATTCTTCGGTTTGAAACACTTCCGTGATACCGAAATTTTTTTTTTCCGTGTTTCACGTCCGATAAGTCGCAACACACTACACGGAATAAGCCGGGACCGGCTAACAAATTTTCCCAGGCCTCTAGATAAAATCAATACGTATTAAGGTCCTTTGGAGTTCTTTCTCTCGGATCTCTTTGTCTGATTCATGGAATTTACGAAGCTAATGGTAGCGCCACAATAAGGAACGTATGTAGTATGGACACAATTTATTGCTATATAATTGAAGCGTGTTGGAATGAATTAGATGACTTAGATAGATACGGGAAATGTGCCCGAGACGGTATACTTTTCTAAAAGATTGGATAACTTTTTTAATTTATTGTTTTATATATTTTTTTATAGTAAAGGCGCGAAGATATATTTAATAGAATAGCTAAATAAAGTAAAGTAAATGAACATAATTTATTTCTGATTTTGAAAACGTATTCCCTATCACCTATAATATTAAACAAAAATGGTTTAAATTAAGACTAAAATCAAGAAACTTGTGGTGGGTTGGAACCACCAAAACGCTCAGTACTATACTTGATGTACGTATCGTCAACCAAGTTGGCATCATTTGGAGATGAATCATCTTCAGATTCAGTTGGTACTTGGTTGATGAACCGCGTGTCGATAATTGTGAGAAGTGATTTATTGGTTTGTTTTATAGTAGGGTAAACAGACAAAACAAGTGACAAACCCACAACTAATTAGCAAAAACATGAAACTTGTTGCATAATTGGTGAAGGATTATGAATGTTTAGGTACAGGTTTATTACGTTC
Organism: Rhamnusium bicolor; assembly: GCA_029963845.1. NCBI lineage: Eukaryota > Metazoa > Arthropoda > Insecta > Coleoptera > Cerambycidae > Rhamnusium > Rhamnusium bicolor. The sequence goes on from JANEYF010001171.1 coordinate 151,731, forward strand.
TGCTGTGTGGTTCCTGGTAAAGTGTGTGATGCGCCAATTCGCGATAAACCGCGGGGTACCAAGGATGAGAATAAGAACTACGACTTGGATGATACAGATATGGTGATTTAAGGATATAGAGCTTAGTAACTGCCTTTCTGGAAAGAGACCAGGTCCTCCGTTAGTCGGAAGACCTGGTAAGAGACCAGGTCCTCCGCTCGTTGGAAGGTGACCAATGCTTTCCAAGGTATTTGCCATTCCATACACAGTTGTGTTACCTAGTCGAGTGATTTGAAGCACAAGAAAGCAGTCTGGAATGGCTTGCAGAAAGATCCAGGAGAGAACTTGTGCTGGCATTCATGGAAACAAACGAAAAGATCGTACTTCGGTTCCTTTGAATAAGTATCCAAGCGTATTCCAAGCTGAGGCATATGCCATTTTATTGTGTGAAAACGAAAATCTCCAGTGGTTTTGTCAACAAGCGCATTTACATATTTAGTAACAGTTCGACAGCTTTGAGGTCCCTTGAATCAATTAAGGTGACTTGGGCACGGCAAGGTTAAACAACTATTGGCCCCGAGCTTTCAGAATGAGACAATTAACACTCCATGTAAAGGAGCCTCAAGTACTTCTTCCCTAAAATGGCTGATGACGTTAAATAGATAACGAATGAGACGGCCTGATAACAGAACACTTCTTCTAAATATAAGCACTTATGGGAATGAAGGATGATCCTACTTTTCGGATGTGCAGATTGGACTCAGTAAACACACATGCGTTCTCAACGTGTCGTTGGTTGATAATTCGTGTTACGTTAGAAAATCAACCATTCATTTATTGTTGGAAAAATAATAGTCTATCGTAACGTTAAAAATATGTGATTTTTCACAAAAAATGTTGGCCGTCCTTTTTGACAGTTTTGACAACATTAGGTTAACGTTATTTAAAGCGTTTATAAAATTGTTCTCGTAAACGTTCATAAAACGTCCATATCAACTGAATAGTCAATTGAGGTCGAACAGAAACGTTTTTAAAACGTGTTGGAGTTACGTACCTATAACATTTTAAAATATCTGACATAGTCGTTTCACTTATACCAATATTAAACGATTATAATTTCGTTATCTGAAACGTGCAAAACCGCGAGATTTTTAAGTTGTTTGTACGTAAAAAAACGTTTTTCAAATGGTGTTTGGACACTATAAACGTCTTTTTAACGTATATGTGTTTACTGGGGAGGAAGAGACCTCCAGTTATGTTTTATATATTTGTGCACCATTGGGGGAGATTATACATGTCGGAAGGCAATTTGTGGGCCCGAGTTGTAGAATCTATCCTGCATAGACTGTTGTAGAGAAGTCGCACAATTACAATGGGACCATATCCCTAAGTGCGTCGGATTCTCGGATTTGCACGTGTGTTTATTGAGGATCCTTATCCCTCAAACAACAACGGCCATTATTGCACAGTATATGAAACATTCTGACTACAAAATATAACGCTTGTTTTATCTTTTCGTATCTTTTATCTCTTCCGGTTACTGGCTTTTAATTGGAGTGATTTTGGGTTATTTAGCACAAATTTCCAATTATGATGATCTGATCTGATCTGACTCAAGTATTTATGAAGAAGTCAGTAGTTAGGCCAATTAACTACTAACTCGACATACCTAAGTGGTCGGTCCGGGTTCCATTCCCGTTTACTACAAAATAGTTATTATACAAATTTAAAATATATTTAATATTTCTGGCCTGTTGAGAGTTAAGCGTGAGAAGTATGTTCCTGTTTAAAATTGAGAAGAAAAGTTAGATGAAGATCGCGAAACTGGATTTGATCGAATACTAACGGATTTCGACATTTCAGATAACGAATCAATGAATAAGAGTTGTTTGTACAAAACTTGTACCTTCGTCAGAATTAGTTATGCTAAAAAAATCCATGTTCTAACTAACTAGTTGGTTCTTGGTGAAGCATACTTAAATAAATATAAATACTTGGTTTTAGTTGCATAAATTTATTCTGATTTATCTGACACATGTTTCGACCTCATGAGGAAGAAATCACTACTAAAATATTTTTCTATGTTGATTAGTCTCCCGTGGCCTCCGACGCCTAGGCCCCCCCCCCCAATAACAGAGAATGAACCAAAGAAGTGGTATAGCATCAACGGGTAGTTCCAGTAAATCCGGCATTTCCCGTTCTCGACAGCGGACTCAATATCCTTCTGGGGACCGTTAAGGACAGCACTGGCCGAGTAGCCTGGTCTACCCCGTAGTCCTCCTCTTCCGCAGGTGCTTTAGATGAGTACACCCGGATAGCCCGACGGCCGGGGACGGGGAGTTCCCCGTAAACCCCCCCTTTTCCCCCCCCCCCCCCGGCCCCCCAACCCCCGGGGGGGGGGGGGGGGCCCCGGGGGGGGTTGCCCCCCCCCCCGGGGTTTTTTTTTTTGTTAGCACTCGTAAAGCCGCGTTATGTCGGTGGATGGAGGCCGAAATCGCATAATAGGGCATGCAGAAAGTAGGTAGGTGCTGAGAAATCCGGTGTATATGAAATTAAATGTGATGGTTGTGATGGCTTGTATATAGGTGAAAATGGTAGAAATATAGAAATAAGGTTAAAAGAACATAGAAAGGATATATTGGATAACAGAAAATCGACGGGTTTTACAGAAAATTGTGTTAGTTAGAACCATTTCTTCAACTGTAATAATGTTAAACTTCTACATAATGTAAATTAAAGGAAAACCCTAAATCTGTAATAATAATAGTAAATACCATAATAAATTTTTAAATTGTTTAATATTCTGCAGTATAAACAGATGAACTTTATGCCTTATGCCTTTACTTTTAGTTTAGTTTGTAGACTCTTTAAATTATTAACGACCATTAGGTCGTGAGACCGAACCATATGTCAGATAAATCTGATTAAATTTGTGGAACTAAAATCAAGTGTTTATCTTGATTAATCTTATTTTATTTAACTAGTTTTAATTTTCATGGGAATTTTACGCCCGCGTAGCCGATCTACGTCAAGCAGTCCTCCGTTTTGATGTGCTCAATCTCTAACACCGAGCTACCATTGCGCAATATCCCACACACGTATTTCCCAGCATATATCAATATCTTCCAGATTATGCAAGTCGTAGGACTATTGACATTTTTGGGGAGAAGTAGGTATATTGGATACACACCTCAACTGTATACGTGAGAATCCCGTTATTAAATTCAGAATAATAATAACCCAATGCCAATGTCGTTTCGCCAAACAAGTTGCAGTTATAATGCTCCTGGGTTCGATGCCTACGTATAGAAACAGTTTCGCAACTGGTTTTGCGATTTAAGATGTACGTATGGTGTACCACATCATTGAAAAAAATGAAAAGAATGAATGGTAACTTTTGGTATAACTGCCTAATAAGGTTAAAAGTATCAGTACCTTCTAATAGTTACAGAGCATGTATATTATTCTTGCGCATTGAGGCATTTAAACATATTTTTCTCTGCCTTAACATTAATATGAATTCAGAAGATTAACTAATGTTTATATATTAGTATTGTCGCCTACTTAAGAATATACTATAAAAAAAAAAATCTTGTGCACAAAGCCTTTTGCTACCTCTATACAAGGACATATTTAAATACCATATATACCTCTCCAATTGATCAGTAACACCTTTTCAAAATTTAATATAAAAACATTATTTAGTTCGAACAGAAATGTAGGCAGTCTTTTGTTCAATGTAATAGAAAAAAACTGAAATTTATAAAAATTATGAGGCATAGTGGTTAGATTGTCCAGAATGTAGTAGCATATTTAGGTCAAACAAGCAGATCGTTTGATATAAGATGTAGAGAGCATATTCACAAACAAAAACAACACTGCAACTTTTACAAACTATAGATTCAATCTACACCATAAAAAAATCTGGAACCTTATGAAATTTCCTTGTTTGTTTTACAAATTACTAAATATAAACAAAATCTACAATTTATTCATCTTTGACACATTTCTTAATATGTTCAATATTTGAACCTCCAACTTTTTTTGCTCGAGTTATGCATCAGTATTCGGAAGAGAATTATTTATACAATTTTTTGGGTCCATAAGGCAATTTAAAAATGCAAGGGTTATTTTGTTATATCCCAAACCTGGTGTTTTTTTTCATTGTCGGTCAATGCGAAAGCGCTTGAATTCAGGGGGTCCGTGATGACAAGTAAATTCCATTTTCTTTAGTGCAGTTGTCTAAAACATAAGAAATACTTTGATGTTTATTAAATTAACATTAAACATCACAGGTAATATAATCCCCTATATCCCAAAGTAACCTTATGTGGGAGGGACAGCGGACACAGGTCCAATATACCAAAAAATTTCAACTCCTTGGCTGAGGAGACCCGGGGGTGAAAAATAAAATCAAATCAAAAACAATTTACAAAAATTATCTTCACGGGATACCCGAGGCCGGAGCCAACTCGACACACACGTGATGTAGCAATTGGTGTTTCAAAATTATTGACCTTCATCAGCACAAAAAAATTGGAATCGAAAACACGAATACAGTAATGGTCCTCAAGGTACGTTGTGCCGGTTCCTGTAGCTGCGTTATGAATTTTTTTGCCGTATATGGCGCGATTATCTTCCTTTACGATTCTTTAACTCTACCAACTCTCACTCTGTAGCAAACAATTTGTGAGTGTTAGACTGTGGGAAGGACTGCTGATGTTGACGTCATTTAGAAAAACTGAATATCTTGACTCGATGTCATTCATGACTTGTGTAAAAAGAACTAAAATAAAAACAACTAGTTCTGGTAAAACCATGGACGGAGTAACAACGAGTATTGCAAAATATATAATAGAAAAAACAAGCACCTATTTTAAAAGCAGGAACACGACGATTCAATTTGTTATTAATATAAAAAAAATGTTATTAAAGAGAGACTAAAATTGAAATTTGAATTAAGAAAATTAGAATAACAGATCCCACGACACTGGTCATGTGGCAACTACCGTTTCACATTTCAGTAACACGACGTTGATAGCCGACGGAGGATATTTTTGATAACAAGAGGAGTGGCCAATAATTGTTGTTACTTCGAACCAAGGTAACAGTTGAACTGTGCCGATTTTCAATAAGAGATGATAATACGTCAATTTTTGTTATCTTCACTTAAAGCGTGTGGCCGGCCACTCCTAAGTAAGCTCCTTACTGTACCCTGTTTTTCAAACTTATGGAATAGCCTACTTATAGCTGACTGCAAAATTTGATTCTTGTGATATTCTTCATTAAGTAACACACAAACTTCAGAATTACTTCTTACTTTATCGCCGCATCTTAATAACCCAAGCAGCACATTTAGTAGTCTCTACGTCGTAGCTACCATCAGTGAAACTTTAAAGGTTTTCACAACTAACGACTGTTACGTAATGGGACCGATCCTTCTAGCAAGCATTAACCAAAATGGGGAATAGTTATTACGTAGCAATTACTATTCCGGAACCATCCCTGTTACATGTTGACAACTAGGTTATTACGTAAACGGAACGTAACCAAGTAGTAGAAATGACTATTTTTGTAACAGTGGTATGAGAGCAAACTATATTTTGCTTTCTCTCTCGTTCAAATAGCAAAATATAATGTATTGCAATCGGACTTATCGAGTTGAGTTGAAGTCAATATATCCAAGTTAATTAAATTGATTGAATCAAATACAGATAATAAACAATAATGTTTTGCAGTCACTCCTGAGTGTGGAAATTAAAACGAGTACTTGTTTTCTGTAAAATGTTACTATGATACTTCGATAAAAAAGACGCGCCCTGTAAAAAATTGTTTTTTCGAGTAAAAATATTTTTTTAAAAATTATGTGTACAATTTAAACTGCAACATTTTTTATGGAAAACGATTTTTTGTTATATGTATTATAAAGTAATAATGTTCTATTCATAAAAAATGTTTATAAATGACCACAATTAAAAAAAAAAAATCTGAATTATATTTTTATCTGTCATGATGACGTCATCACTCAATAAGAGAATAATGGCGAATTTAATTTGAGTCACTATATAGTGGCCAACAAAGTATTTTTCACTTAATAGAGGTGACAAGACCAAAATTATTTCCCTTCAAAGTTACATTTACCATAAAGTAGCAGATACGACTAACGTAATAGTTGTAGTTACTTAAAAAGTGGTGATAGGAACTATAACACTTTCACTATGTAGTTATGTTTACTAAGAAGTAGCAAGTGCGACCAAACACGTCATTATCTCGGTAGCTTTAAATTGGTATCTACTACCCTGCTATGGAAAGTTTACTGCAAAGTTTTCTCTTATTGCAGCCATATTCATATATTGTTGTGTTGTTTTTTATAAAACTGTGTACGACATTCATTTTTAGTATTACAAACATGACCTTCATGGTTCATGGACCTTACAACCCTAACTTATTTTTAAGTTGTTCAATGAGCGGGCACTTGATTGCGTCCAATTTTAGAAGCTACAAATTCTCGCACTATAGCGGAGGTAATGAATTCAAGTCTACAAGAGTTTTGTGGGGACAAATATGCAGGAAATAATGACAAGTTCTTATTATTTCTTACCGATGGAGTGAATTATATGAAAGCTGCTGGAAGAATTTTTAAGGAAACATATCAGAATATACTTCATGTAACATGTTTAGTACATGGGCTTCATAGGATTGCTGAAGCTATTAGGGGGGTGCTATCCTAATTATGATAATTTGATATCTAGTGCAAAGAAATTTTGTTTAAAGCACCAAGTCGTGTACTAACCGTACACGACTTGTGCTTTAAAAAAATTCATGAAATTCTACCAAATACTCCATTACCTCCACAGCCCATTATAACACGATGAGGAACTTGACTAGAGGCAGCATCGTACTTATTACTGTCATTTTGAAAATGTGAAATCCTTAATACAGCAGTTAAATCCAAATAACGCAGTTGCTATTTCACAGATGCAACAGGTATTTATGAATCCAACTGTTCAAGAAACTCTGGAGACCATACACGGAATTTTTTCACGAATTTCTTTAGCCATACGGGACCTTCAATACAACTACAGTTGATGCAATAAATGTTGTGTTAGATCTTCGACAATATATTTTTTAATTACAGGGAGAAATTGCTACGAGGGTACAAACAAAATTCCAAACTGTTTAAAAAAAATCTCGGATTTGTTACGATGACAGGTGTAACAGACCTTTTAAACGGCAAAGAAGTAGACTTTGCTATACCGGGCATGAATGTGGTGACTTTTCGAAAGTTTACATATTTTAAGTATGCTCCAGTTATAGTCGATGTCGAGCCGTCCTTTTTGCAATATAAATGGATTTTCGACGAAAATCGCCGAAGTTTAATTACAGAACATTTAGAACAGATATTAATAATATACTTTTATTGTAACCGACAGTGAAAAATACATATGTGTGTAGTTTACTGTTAAGTACATCCCCCTATACCTCCAGTTCTCGTTGAGCAAGTGTTTATAATAAATTGACTCTATCAACTTTGAATAATATGGAATTTCCTAAAAAAATTTCAAGGCAAGGTTTCATATGTATGCTAATCTGATACATAACCACCGAACGCCAACCCTGGTTTTACGTCATATCCGTTTGGTAAATCCTATCTCTGCCTATTACTGCTCACCATGAAGCAAGATTTTATCGACACTTGCCGCTACATAGTACCGCCGGTAGCAGTAGGGTAAAAATAACTTCTTTCTGTAGCCAGCTCAAAAAATTATTTTTCATTATACTTTCAGTCCATCTGTGACTAATTTCATTGCAAACTAGATAGAGGTTTTGCTCCCAATAATCCGCTAGTTTTTCTGCATAATTTTAGGTGAAAATAAAATAAAAACTTGATAGTAGACGTGTTTGATCCTATCAGTAAACCCTGGTTGTCTCGTGCTAAAATTTAAAAATTTGCTGCCGATTTATATTTATTTCTTTCATATTGCCGAGGCCACCAAGCGTCCTATAGGTAAAATGAGTATATTATGCAATTTATTCTGTTTTTGTTAATATCGATTTGCTTTCAAAATATGAATAGTTAAAGACTGGCATTAAATAAAATACAATATATTTAGTAAACATAACATTAATAATAATAATAATCGTAATAAAGATAGGCAATAGCGCTGAGTGGGTTGGACAACCACGACTGGTGCTCATGCAACTGCATCAATGAATTTCAATTATAAAAGGTTGCAAATAGTTGCAGCTCACCTTTTGCAGGCATTATCATAAACAATGTTTTTCAGCTAAATAATGTTCAACAGAAATGTAACAAATATCACATTCAAACTTGCACAATCTATCATTGTATTCAAAGCTTGGAAGCTATGTATCGACTAAACGCTACTTCGGCGCTCAACATCAGAGGGTATAATAATAACGTTCTCTACCTGCAAATGAGTCTCAGGGACAGATTGAAATTTTACACATTGTGCAGGTGCAGGCGGTCAGGTACAATTAAATTAGGCCAGGAAAGAATGGCTGATGAATTGTTTATTCACAGGAGAGATATTAAAAACGTGTATAATGCATATTTAGGGGTATCTTATTTCGATTGAAAAATTGTAGTGTTGATTTTTTTTGCAAATGTTGAGTAGATTCCCAAGTAACACGTGGTCCTCTTATTAAGCTTAAAATTTTATAAATATATTATGGCAACTTATAGGACTAATTGGTTATATTGAAGATTTATTCAGCACTAAATTACTTATATAGCAATTTGGTGAAATAAGATTGCTGGTAAAACAATCTCATAGCATTAATATAAAGCTGCTTTATTAAAGCATCTTATACGTTTTTTTTTACTTCATGAGAGACTTAGTAAGATCTTTTATACAGATACAAACCACGTGGATTTGTAACAGGTGTATAAACCTTTATACAACATTTATGCAACAGTATTCTATAAAGTATTTATACAACTGAAATTCTCTTTAAAACTCAATGTAATATAGCCACTCTCGAGAAATAGCTAAGCTGTAAATCAGTTGCAAATATATGTTATAATTTCACGTGGTTTGTATCTGTAACTGTAACTGCAGTTGAAAATTTTTATCAATACTATTTAAATCAGGCCGCTGTGGTGTTTGTACTCATGGTAAACATAATACAAATTTATCTACAGTTTAAACAAATTAACAGATTGTTTTTACGCTTTATTTTAAAAAAAATCACATTTACAAATAAAAATCTGGAATACCTATCTTAATACTAATCTGATTTTGTAGCACAGTAACAATTTTAATACAAAATATGCAACTCCTCTAAAGAGTTTTTGTTGATATTAAATTAGATATATTCACAAAGTGTATAAATATAAAGTGTAGATATTTTTAAGTAAATACTGTATTATTAAAGTACAGTGTAAGGCAGGGGTGATATTAATCTATATATTACATTTAAAGGCTATAAAAAGGTACATACATGTTTTCAAAATTATTGGTCTCGAAGTTGTCAAAATGCTATGATCAAGTTTTGAAAAAATGTTTTTAACACATTTTCAATTTAATTGTAATAAGAGAAATTACACGTCGCTTTTTTTCTCGAAAGCATTAAAAAAAATGTTTTTCAAGCGGCTACAATAATTTTTAAACGATTATCAGAAATTAGTAAAAGTAACGGGCGAATACAGTCGCTAGCAACACAAATCCTAGACTAATTTTCAAGCTGTGTGCCCCGTTTTTCGAACACTCCTCGGGTTTGGTGCCCTCGATATATTGGCAGAGCGCTTTAACGAAGTTGATCTGCGCCAAATCGTTATCGGCTTGTTTGAACTGCTTATTAAAAACTATAGTTGGGACGGACTTCAGAGGATTTTGAACATCGTCGGTTAGTTTTCCTAAGATGGAGAGGTAGTTTGAACCTGAAAAATATTTTAAAAAATGTATTACACAACAGAACCACACCTAAAAAACAAATTACCAGGCACAAGAATAACTAAGGAAATTTAATAATGGTGGAAAGCTGGGAAATGCGAAAAGTAAAAATGTACTTCATTCGAAACTAGGTCTCAATCTGCTTTAGACAAAATTGTTCTTTCTTAAACTACAAATTTACTTTACTCGTTACTATATCTCAATCTGTCTACTCCTTAGAGTAAGAAATGTCATCTTTAAGAAGTGGGCAGATTGAGACCTTAGGGACGAACCAGGTTCGACCAGGGGGAATAGGCAGATTGAGTCCCTGGAATCGAACCACCCCCAACACCTCCTAGACTACCTTATTTTGCATTTCCATATTTCTCATGAAAATAGATCCAAAGCAGGTATCGAAACGGGGAAATCTCACAAATCGCAGACGCGTTTCAACCCGAGAACTTAGTAATTTTCATATACCCTGTGAAAACGGCTAATGTGGCCAGCTGTTAATAAAGACCGATTGAACAAGCGAGATGGACGTAACAGTGTGAGTGTATTGTAAATGACTGGTGGGGCATAAACTGAGCCTGTCCATAATATGTTCGCTGGGTGTGTCTTATTCCATCTCATTTCATCCTAATTCGCAGCCGTTGCTCGTATTATTTTTCTAACTGGCCACACATAGCACTATATATATGGTATATGAATCATAAGTATTATAGAGGTAAAGTATATAAATGGACAATAGTAAAAAATACTATCCAATGTCCTTAACACTATAAATAAGACTACAAAATTAGAGTATAATTTGCATTGTCAATGAATCTCATCATTGTACAAATGCAGAAGCAGTTACTAACTAACTACAAGCTACCGCTAAAGGATTAATTGTTGAAAAAATTACTAAGAAATTGCTATTTGCTAGCCATATACCGATTTCGAGCTTATTACCTCTCATTAGTATGGCGTAGTCAAGACAATGCACCTACCCACAAAGCGAGTCGAGCTCTGCGTAATCTGATCAATACAACACAGCAACTTGAAACTTTAAGGCGTTCCTCCCTCTAGTAGTAACTTATTATAATCAATCTTGTGTAGCCCGGACTTGGTAACTATACGAATCGAAAGTATTAATAGAGATAATAATTAAATAAATGGAAAATAATGAAAATTACTATTCCAGTGTCCTTAAAATATAGTTACCAAGTCCGGGATACACGAAATTAGTGTATTTCGCGCTGAACTATGAAATAAAGAAAGTTTTTAATGTTCAAACTAGGAGAATAATTTTTATTCATGGTTTTAAATTTGGCAGTCTCATAGAGACTGATAATTTGTGCGGTAGAGGTATCAGTAGATGCCTTTATAAGTTGCACTAACTTTTGCATTTATAATGTTAATTTGTTAACAATTGAAATATTTTTCTATATATTAATGTATTCTGTATAAAATTTACCATCAGTATGGTTGACACAATTTTCAATGACGTTTAGGTTGTTCACGTGATTTATCTGGGCACATTCCATTGTAGGGAAGGTTGCTTTGGGTCCATCTCTCGTTACTTTATCCATGAGACAGTTTATGAACCCAGCAGATACTCTGTTGAAGCCTAACCCATCAGATGCTTTACCACCCTCGATGAGTTTAAGGGCACACGCTTGGATTTTGTTACCATAACATTCAGCTGGTCCATGGTGACAATCGAAATGATATTCATTAATATCGAATTTTGTCTGTAACGAAAAATATGTGTAAATAGTAATACATTTTCATTATTACAGCATGCAATAGATTTAGTTAATGAGTGCGAACGTGACTCAATTGATTCCCGTAAATAAAAAGACACGGGCGAAATCAAAATCAAAAATTTAGCATTGGCATGACAATATTTGAGGATCTGCTAGATTGTCCTCTGATTGTATCAATAGTGGCATTTTGGTGTAAACATTGCAATTGTCATCTCGTTTTAAATAAAAGGTAATTCGTGTTTTAAATCCTAAAACATTACTCTTAAAACAGTACTTAATCTTAAACAGTACTTGATTATAATAATTGTTAAATCCATAGATCTAGTCACATGTAGATTTAGCCTAAAAATATATGTTCTAATATTGACATTGTAAAAAGAATAACAAGCTAAAAGTAAAATATCCATTTTTAAGTTCACGTATTCCTTATTTTATACGCTGGTGAAAATTAATTAAAACTCGATGAGCCAGAGCTAGCATCAGGCTGTTATTCAGTGTAAATGTCCAGAAATAAATTGACTCGGACAGTCTGAAATGATGTCTAAAAAAAATTCAATATCGCCACATAAAAAAAGTCTATAACCAAAAATTATTTTCGGGTGAGCCAAGACGATTCTACAGAGTCAACTAACATTTTTTAAAATGAAATGACATGTACACCAGAACATTTTTTGAAACCTCTTTGTGGCCTTCTTTCATTCCTGTATTATTATTGACTCTCTCCCAACCACTTCGATGTAATGATTTTTTTTGTGTTGAAATTATGCTATTTACACGTGTATATTAAAAAAGTCACTACAGTCACAACTATCGATTTTAAGAAAAAAATATGTTAGTACCAGTTATGAGACATCTGTGTGATGACACTCAGCTATTTTCACTTCCTAAAAGTATACCAGCAACTTCGTCTGCGTGGAATTAGGGACAATATATTAAAAGTTTTGTCAGCAATGCAACCCCTTCCTATCTCCCATAAGCGCCGGGACACTTAGCATTTTGTATTGAAAATGAGTGATGAAAATACAAAAAATGCAATATTTCAACCCCTATTAAAGATAGGGGGGGTTCGAACTTCTTTTATTCGATATTTGGCATTGTTGAAAAGTAGGGTTGAAAAAAGCAAAAATTGATTATCTCATCCCGTATTGGATATAGGGGGTTGGGACTTCTTTTATTCGATTGCGGGATAGTGTTGTTCTAGAAGAAAAATCAACCCTCATCTCCCATTGATTTAACATCATTTTGACACGATGATTATGTTATAGCATTTCTGATTTAAGAATCGTCCGATTTCGCTGAGTTTTTGCGGTGCCTTATGTTTTTAGACATTTGAATGGGTAACCTTCGTGAACGAAAACCAAGTCGATATCTCATTGGGCCTAAGAGATATTTATTGTGGAGTCCATGAAAACAAAAGAGAACAATTTTTATAATTCAGTACTACGCTCCTATGCCGCTCCTGACGTCGTCCGAGATACGGGCTTTACAGATTACATGTTTCTAGGATTTTTTATATTTTATGAATAAATCAAAAATCAATCGAAAGCTACAATTTATATATTTTATTCCTAATCTATACCGCGTTGGTAATTAATTGTAAACAAAAAATAACTTTTAAATTAGTCGTTTTATTTTACTTAGTAATTTGCCGACGCCATTGTTTTGATATTGTTAATTCGTTTACTAATTAATTAATTTAAACAAAAATGTGTCACTGCACCGGATACATAATTAATAATACGTATAACAGCATTCCTCAAATATGTATAAACCATAATTTAATTAGAAATGACGACTGCGTTAATCATAATAACAAAAATTAACAATGGGTAATCATATTAACGACCGCGATTGTATGGTTTGATATAATATATCAAACATATGTATTTTATCATTAAAAACGAAAACAATTTACAACTAAATTTAACGGATTTACGACCAGTAATACTATTTAACGGAAGAAAATACAAAGATTGTGACAAGTTAAAATTAATAGCCCTGCTAGTATTTCTGATGTCGAAGTGTTATTTTGTTATGTGCAAAAAAACGTCTAATCGTAACAATTTTTGAGTTATAAAGTTAAGTATTGCACTTGAAATTTACTAGGATTTGTAGGTTTTTAAAAACCGGGTTTAAAACCAGGTTTTTTTAATTGCGAAATTCGAAAACCGGTTTTTAAGTTGAAAAAACCGGTTTTAGATACTAGAACTAGTATGCAAAAATAAGTTAATTATTTAATCAAAAATATTAACATTTTTAACTTGAAATCGCCTCGGGCACAAGCATATTGTAATAAAAATTTACTGTAAGGCGTACATATGGCCCTCAAGAAGCTACCCAGGAAAGGGGTGGCAGCCCTGGTGAACATCACCAATGGGATCTTGAGGCTCAGATACTTCCCGGACAGGTGGAAGAAGGCTGACGTCATAGTCATCCCGAAACCAGGTAAGGAACTACTCTTTCCCTCCTCTTACAGGCCCATCAGCCTACTCTCAGCTGTGAGCAAGGTAGCCGAGCGCGTCATCTTGAGAAGAATAGAAAAAGAAACCGAAGAGCTCAAAATCATCCCGGATGAACAGTTCGCGTACAGGACAGGACATAGTACGGAACTCCAAGTGCTCAGAATCACCGAAGAAGTCACCAAAGGTTTCAACCAAAGACAGGTCACGGCGGCACTACTCCTGGATGTTGCGAAGGCTTTCGACAGGGTCTGGCACGATGGTCTACTAGCCAAAATGATGAGTATGGGTTATCCCATTGCACTTGTCAAACTAGTTAGATCATACCTGCACGGGAGACAGATGCGCGTGAAGATCAGGGACTGTGTGTCCACGTATCGACCGATGGAAGCCGGAGTCCCCCAAGGCTCTGTGCTGTCCCCCCATCTGTTCGCTGTCTTCACCTCTGATCTCCCAAGGGCCGAAGGCACCGCCATGGCACTCTACGCGGACGACACGGCCATCACGGCCAGATCCTGGAGAGCGAGAACAGCCACCAGAAGACTCCAAGAGGCAGCTTCTCTTCTGGAAGAATGGTGCATCAAGTGGAAAGTCGCAGTCAACGCGGAGAAAAGCCAGACGATTCTCTTCAGGAAAGGACGCAAGGAAACCCCCACAGGACACGTTTCCATGTTCGGAGAAGACATCCAATGGCACGATTCCGTCAAGTACCTTGGCGTCATCATGGACAAAGGCCTGACATGGAGACAGAACACCGAAGCCATCGTGGTAAAGGCCAAGCGGACGAGAGCTCTCATCTACCCAATGGTAGGGAACCAGAGCAGGCTCAGTCTGAGGAACAAGCTTCTGCTAGTCAAAGCACTCATCAGACCACAGCTGACCTACGCCTCCGTAGCATGGGGATACCAAGCGAAGACCTATCTGAAGAAGATCCAAGCCGTGGAAAACGTGGCCATCAGGACAGCGGTGGGCGCACCATGGTACGTTAGAAACGCTGACATCTTCAGGGACCTGGAGTACACACCAGTCACCGAAATCATCCGGGATAGAGCGAAGAAACTGTACACCTTAGCTGAGGAGCACAGGAACCCGCTGATCAGGGAGGCCACCTCCTATGACCCGGCCGACGCACCGAGGCACAAGAGGCCGAAGGTGCAGTTACTGGACAACGGGTAAGTATTACTAATCCTTTCCTTACAGATGGACCAACCCACGGAAAAGACATGACGCAACCAACCACCTTCCCACAAACCTTGCGGGCGCCGGTCAGTAAACCGACCAGCCCCCGTTGTCCCCCTGGCTCCGTGAAGGACGAAAGTGCTAAGAAAGCACTTAGACCTTCACCTCCTAGAGCTACACAGTTCATCCTCACCTTGTCCGATGATCCAGATGACAATGTGTCAATTGACACTTTGTGTACTGGCAGTCAATCCCAAGTCACAGAATATCCGCACAGTCCCTGACAGACCGTTGACTACCCCCGGGGGTGACAAGCTGGCGAAGAAAGAAGACGAAGACAGAAGAGCGCCAGAAGAGGCCCTAGCCAGCAGGGTTCATCAGCCAGGACCCAGGGAGGTTGGCCGAAATCTTCGGCATCGCTCACATTTGTGAGTGGGGCCGTTCGTAAAGTAAGCTAACCCGCCCTGCACGAGGCCGGTCCAGGTCTACAGCGATGACTAGGGTAAAAAGGCAATAGTCCTGCCTGGCCCTAGCATCCGAGACCGTCATCAAGCCAAATGGATATTGGCGCGCGGCGTACATATGTTTGACATGGGTTTCCCCAAAAAGAACAGAACAACTGAAATTTATACAACATGATAAAGTAAATGTTACATAAATTAATTTTATCGGACAACGTATGACAAAAAACAAACTAGCCAAATTTGGGGGTGACGTAACACTGTATTTTTCCTTATAACTCATGAACAGCTGGAGCACGGCCGCCTCCAGACAGGCCATGACATAGGAGATCGTGCAATAACGCATGGTTGTCTACTCCCGCACCTTTTTGTTTGTTTGGTTGTCAGTGTACCGGTACAGACCAACTAATTTTAGTGATTTTTACTGGTATTAGTTATAGTTATTTATTAAAAAAGTTAATAGGTTGTATCTTGTGTTTGTGTAGAAGATTAAAGTGTTTGTGATACGTAATTTCTAATATTTCGCCCGCAAATTAGTGATAAAGCACGGTCAAGTCACGGCCAACTTCATTAAGTTTTAGTCGTAAATAATTATTTTACGTTACAATATTGTTTTTTCTTAGTTGTTTAATTTGTTGTCGTTTATATTTAAATTTATACGAGAAATTATTTTAAAAAATAGTGTGTTTTTCTAGTATTTGACATTTAAATAGGTTGTGTATTGTGTTTAAAATTGTTATACTTAGGGACCTATTTTGTAGTGTAAACTTGTAAAAAGGTGTTATACCAAAAACCTGCTGCGTTCCTGAATGTAAATCCAATTAAATAGTATTTTAGAAGCTGGGGGATCTATGGTATGGATTTTTGGTTTCCCAAAAGATGACATTTTAATAGTAAATGGTTGGTTGAAAGCTATTCCTCATGATAACTGGTCTCCTTAATATTCTGTTTATAGTATTCATTTTCCAAAAAATGATAATATTAGGGAGGATATTTTTATATTACCAGACGGAACTGTGAAAAAAATTCTAACAAATACCAAACTTAAACTTAATGCAGTTCCTTGTATTTTTCCAAATTTACCTGAATATTTATATAAAAAAAGTACCCGTTCCAAGGAAAAGTCCAGAAGATAGACATAATGAAAACCTAGCTCGTCATGGATTGAATGATTCATTTGAAAAATCTGATTTAATTAATAGTTTTGAGGACTTCATTTTAAATTATCCTAAAAAAATCTATATTTCTGACTTGGACAATAAAAGTAGAAAAATATAGTAATATGTATTTTTTTATTCTACATTTAACAGAGGACCAAGTATTTGTAAACAATACAGAATTAACTTTTAAAGATGTGAACTGGATGTTGCCTTTTGATCTAAAACTAACTAGATGGTCCCAACTGGAAAATATATTAGATACAAAGAGCAGATAAATATTGATTAATCATATACCTTTCTAATAGAAAAAAGTATATTTTTTGAGCGGAGGGAGCTTCGAAAAAAAGTGGTTTCAGACTCAGATATTTTGGAGGCGGAGGGCAGCGTTATCCATTTGAAACCATAATTATGGCTTTTATATTGTACGCACTTTCTCTATGTGCAATATGATTTAATGCGGGATTATTTAAACTTACCAACTAAAAGATATCTCCAATATCTCTCATCTAGCCTTGATGTTGCCTCAAATACTTATCTAAATACCAGTAATAATGACAGAAGTACCATTAATTACCTAAATTATATATACGATTCCTTAAAACGGCATGAAAAAATTATTGTTCTTTTAATTGATGAAGTGTATGTTAATAAAATATTAGACTTATAGAAATTTAATTGGTGTAGCTTCTATTGACAATTCACTAGCTACAACCATTTTATTTTTTATATTTTTAAAACATTTTTATTTTGTGTCTGTGGTAAAGAACCTGAAAATATTCTTATTATGCTATGTTAAATGTTTTCCAGTGTTTAAAATAACGAAACTGTAAAAAAATCTCAAAAATCAACTCGCAAAACCGGTAAAAATATCAGCGTCAAAGTAGACATAGACAACTAACATTTAGCAACAGCACACTGCGGGTCTATTCATGGCCTGTCTGGAGGCGGCCATGGCTGGAGATATTTAAATTCTGTAAAGACATTTGACTGGTTTCTTGTTAAGGGCTACTCAGCGGTAGGAGTTTCATTTCCGTACGTAATGCCGTTCTCGGTCCTAAATTTTATTTTTAGATACAATGGTTAGTTCACCAAATACTGTTTAAACAAAATACTTCAATTCTACCGTGTACAAAACACAAAGCGTTGAGTATATTTGTTGACCTAAATGTGATGAAAGCACAGTTTCAGTATCTTAAAAAGTATTTAGATGAGACGGTGTAGACGAATTTTATTTCATTTTATAATGTTAATACGTAAACTAGTTTTATGGGAAAACTTACGGATTTTAGTTATTTCAGCTTTTTTATTTGTTTGGTTTTGTATAGAGTATATTTTATTTTGTAATATTTTTGTAGGTCCATAAATATTAAATAAACTGAAAAATTTGAATATGAGTATAGTCTGAAACCTATATTGTGACGGGACGTGCGGAGCAAGACGCGACATGTGGGAGGGAAATGTATAACACAGGACATCTTCCGTGTTTTACACTGCTTACATTAAAGCGAGAACGATGATTGTTGTTTTTGCTGGCACGCGACCGAGGCGGAGTTTCACTTACATTCTGTGATAGTTCAGATCCGCACTTAATTTTTTTTACCGAATTATTCTAGCAGTGCTGATATATTGTAAGTATAATATAAGATAAATAATAATTATTTAATATCTGTTTATTTACTGGCGTGTATTTGAAATTATTTTAAGAAGGTTATCGTGTTGCAGTGAGTTGTGTAATAGTGTAATATAAGTAATAATTATTTCATATCTGTTTATTTGCTGGTGTGTTTTTGAAAATAATTTAAAGTTATCATATTGCAGCGAGTTGTGTAATAGTGTAATATAAGTAATAATTATTTTATATATCTGTTTATTTACTGGTGTGTTTTAAAATAATTTAAGAAGGTATTTGGTGTAAAAATGTTTCGACCGTGGGAGGCCTCTACGTCTGCATCTTATTGTGTTTGTGAAAATGAAAGTGATAGTGATTACAGTGGTAAAGAAAATCAAAGTTCATTAGTGTTTTCAGTAAGAAAAAATCGGTTACATTTGAACGAGCAAGCGAAACAAATTTGCCTTAATGTTTACAATAATCTTTTAAAGCCACAAGTTAATGACCTTAATTTGTATGATTTGGATGTACCAGGTAAAACAGCATCTGTAACTAACGTTCCCCGTTCCACAATACACAAACTGGCGAAAGAAGGTGCCCTCCCAAGAAAACAAAGATCCGACGCCGGTCAATCGAAAACCCATCGTTAACAAAACTTTTAAGAACTTTAGTTTACGATGCGTATCAGAAAAAAATGAAATTCCATCTATTAACGTGGTAGACAGAAAATTAAAAGAAATAGATTATTATGTAAAATATACTAAAAGAACTTTAGGAACTTGGCTGAGAATAATTGGATTTAAATATCAAACTATTAATAAACGCATGGCGATTATGGAAAGTAGACGAATAGTGGATTGGCGAAATTCATATCTAGAAGAGATAAAAGAATTCAGAAGGAAAAAATAGACCAATTTATTTCTAGATGAAACTTTACACCGTAAAAAAAGGATAGACTGATGGATCTAGGAAAT
Source organism: Rhamnusium bicolor (assembly GCA_029963845.1). NCBI lineage: Eukaryota > Metazoa > Arthropoda > Insecta > Coleoptera > Cerambycidae > Rhamnusium > Rhamnusium bicolor. The sequence continues at coordinate 171,199 of JANEYF010001171.1, forward strand.
TTCAACCAATCTCATTGCCCCCTAATAAAGGGACTCGGTTGATTATATTACACTGTGGGTCAGTTGATGGATGGGTTGATAATGCATTGAAACTATGCGGAAAAAACATGGAAGTTTGTAACGTGGATTACCACAAGAACATGGAAGAAGAAATAGTTGAGGAATGGTTTGACAATACACTAATTCCAAAATTAAAACCGAATAGCATTATTGTTCTTGACAATGCGAAGTACCATTCGACACAACTGAATAAAATTCCTAACAAGAGTTATACTAAGTCGGAGTTACAAATTTTTTTAATGGAACATGATCTATATTATGACGAAAATTATAATAAAGCGCAACTGTTGGTAGTCCTGCAAATAAAAAGTTATGAGAAGTATATTATAGATAATGTAGCGGAGAGATATGGCCACAAAATGTTGAGATTACCGCCATATTTCTGTATTTTCAACCCGATTGAATTAATTTGGTGTAAATTGAAGAAAAACGTCAGAAATTTAAATATTTTTCCGAAATTCGATAAAAAAGTTGTAGAGTTAATTCAAATGAAATGTCGAACATTAACAGGAAGATTGGGAAAAAGAATTAGGAAAGTAATTACAATTGAGGATGATTATTTAAAAATTGCCAAATTTCATATAAATAGTGGAAATAAATTTATTATAAATCTGAACGGGGAGTAGTCATCTCAAAATGAAGAAGAGGGTGAGAAAGATGAGGTTTCAGAAGAAGAAGCAATGAGCAATGTGAACTGAGGTAAAGTGAAGTGATGTGAAGAAGTGAATTTTGTGATATCAACTGCATTATTTAATTCCGTTTTTGTGCTTTCGCAGTTAAATGCTTGAGAAACATTCTTTTTTCAGGATGTTATTATTTATTAATGTCATTATTTTTTTTTCATTTTGTCAAAAATATGTCTCTGTTTTTATTGTAGTAATAACTTTACTATTAGAATTTATTTTTAGTTATTTTATTGAGAAGAATATTTGTTTCTGTTACTATTTTCAGAGTATATTTTTTTTTGTTTTTAAAGCTTTGTTACTTTTTAACTAATCTCTGCATTCTATACTAATATTTCATACCCATCCTTTCCTGGCAAGAAGTGCTCATACCTCCTCGCGGTTCTTGCTGGGTGGTAACAATTTATATTAAGCAAACTTGATTACTGTAACTGCTGTATGTGTAGTCAATACGTTAAATTCAATACTTTTATTTTAAGTTAATACTTTTTTGTACAATTGTTAAATTGTTGCTAGCTAAACTGAGCATAAAAACCTACATTGAAAAAGGAAACACGCGAAGTTAAAGCCAAGTTAAATCCGGCTGTGCGTTCCGTAGCGTCTTACCCCCGGACGTCCCGTCACAATATAGTTTTCGCTGACTATATAAATATGTTTTTATCGTTTTAATTACATTTTTTTTTGTGAAAATTCGAAAACCAGTTTAACCGGTTTTTTTGGGAATACCAGAATTCGAAAACCGGTTTTTTCACAAGTTGTTTTTTTTTACCCTAAAATGTACACATTTTAATTTATAGCAGTATGTTCTACAACTTAAATACGTTTTTACACGTGAATGGATTTAGTGGCTTCAACAGCTGCTGGAATACCACTCAAAATACCTTGCATGTGTAAATCTTTATTGACATATCCAAAATTGCAAGCCAGTAAAGGTTTGTATTATATGCAAGCGTTATTTTTAACGGAGCCCCCCCACTGGTATTGATTGTGAACGAAACAATAAATAACGTTATCCTCATTGATTCACTGACGCCACCCTGTAACTAATTGATCTAATACATAAATATAAAAACCTCTATCTAATGAAATTAACAAGATTTAGAAAGAAAAGTTTCCGTAGATACTTACTTTAGTTTTTCCGTATGGCACCAAAGTTAAATTGACGAAATCTGAGAGGTTGGTTTGGAGCGATGGGTAGAGCTGTTGAGTGAAAAATTTCCTGGAATCTGGACACAAGGATTCATAGTATACGGCAACATTCACCTGAAAAAAAATGAAACGAAAAATATTATTTACAATACTTTATAACTTGGCAATGACAAACAACAGTAATTAGTTTTTTTCTGCAACAGCCTAGCTGTTTTTGGTTAATTATTTGAGTGGAAATTACATTTTTACTGATATAGTCCGATGAAGTGTCATATGCCATATGTTATTTTGGTTGACAAAAGTATGTGATGGTAACAATTAAAAAATAATTAATCCAGACCTATTTTAAAGTAAGCGTCTGACATCTATCAGTTGAATTTTATGAATTTTGTTAAAGTTAAAATGTTTTTTGAGACTAGCAAGAACAGTTGAAAATAAAATATTGTACGCAGTACACCTGGAAAGTGTCTTTACTAGACTCGAAGGCTTCCAGGACTCGCTACCAAGTTATTTTAGTGCCATAATTTTGTTTTTCATTTCTACGCCACAAAAACTCAAAATCAAATCTGGCAACAGCAATATTCGTCTTCACGCCCCAAAATCTATAAGAATACATATGTTTCTAGCTTTTCTTCAAAAATGCCTAATATTTGATTTAGAAGACGATATTTGGAAATACGAACCGATCTAGTAGTCGTGATTCTTCGTTATGTGTCCTTAGGGAGTCTAGAAGATCTATTTGTGAGTCACATTGTGACATAAACTACGTTTAATTAAAGATAATTTTAATAAATCACCCTGTTAGATCATTTTGAATTAAACACGAATGAGAATAATATTGGAACGACCGGAAGTGTCTCGTTTGTAAATCGTCCAGTGTGTAGTAATTTCTGAAATCCTAGTTAATAGTGATTTCTAAATTTGAGAACACGGATAACTTTATATGCAAAGTGTTTTTATACTGTAAATATAATCACAAATTTAAGATTTTCAAAAGTAACATTAGGAAAGCATCGGATTATCAGTTAAAAATAAGAAAACTGTTTTTAATAAAAGAAAAAGGTTGGTGTAAAACGATAAGGTATTTATTCCCTTATAATAATTATTGAAAAAACAGATCCTACAAATATTAGAAATATTGACTTGAGTTTGTGTATATGAGCGAGTTTTTAAATTCATCGATGGAAACACGTTAAGCTGCCCTCCGTTAAATAAACATAAAGCAACTTTTGTGTTGCTTCGTGTTGAAAGATATTTCGGAATTGGAAATTAGTTAAACATTTGTCAACAAACTGTACCCACCATGACAACGTTGTTGTATTAAATTGCTTAAGATGTTTACAGTTTTTAACAGCAACAGTAGAAAAAACATCATGTGGACGTTGCTAAATGTTGCACTGTGTTTACTATTTAAAGTTACGTATCCACCAAATGAACAATGAGGAACTTTTTGTTGCTAAATATTCTCTGTGTTTCAAAATTTCCAAAAACAAATCAACAAGTATCAACCAAAGCAACCGAAATTAGCAACATTTTTAGTTTTGTTTCTCGTTCTTTATATCTCATCCGAGCACCGACTGTCTCCATTGCAGCAAGAAAATGTTGCAACTAGATTTGTTTGTACTTGTTTTAACTTTTAATTTGATCTTACCAACTCGAGATGGAAATACACAACAAACAGCAACATTTTTATTTTGTTGCTACAAGAGCGAGCAACCTGTTGGAACATACTAGAATATTTCGGAAATAAGCAAAATAAGCAAGAAAGTTTCTAATGGTTGCTTTGGTGGATACGCACTTTTAGAGTGTAAAGATACGTATCCACCAAAGCAGCTTAGAGGAACTTTTGTTTCTCTTGAGTGTTTATTAAAATGTTCGTCAGGTTCGAGTATGTTACTTTTAACGTAGTTCCAGTGCTACAAGTTACTGTGTTTCTTTAATGGAGTCACAAAATTATTAATTTTGGATAAAGGGCAGTCACCTCAAAATTAATTGTGTAGATGATTCCAATTTGCATAATCACGGCCAATTATAGAATTAGGTCAAAACTATTTTACATAGTGCGTGTATTGCAGTAATGTACTAAATTATTTTTTAACACTAGGAATTTATTAAAATATGTATAGGCTGGGTGTGAGATGTTGGTAAACTGGTCTTCTAAAATAAGCTGCACGCATACACGGCCGACGCGCACAAAAAATATTCCTTATATTTACATATAAATCTTCAGTTTAATTAATTATAAACGTGAGTACTCGTATATTATGAAATTTCAAAGATTATATCTTTCCAAAAAAATCGCCACAGCTATAATGCGTGGAAACCTTTTATACATTATTTTTTATAATAAATGCCCCTTTGGACGAGAATTAAATGATAAAAATTTTGACATAAAATACACGGCGCTTTATTGTTGTGTATCTTAAATCTATCAGTCTATTAAATGCATTTTGGTATGAGCGAGGCCGGTTTTTCAATAATGTAAACTACAGATTGAGAGAATAGGAATGTCTCAATAATTTTGAGACCATCTGGACCATCAATGTCTCAAAACAAATAAGCGTTTGCATGGATCTGGACTTCCTTGGAGAATCACAAATTGCGAGGATTGTTATGTCGGAGGTAAATTTGTGGGACGTCCCATGAGATCTAATTCCCACGGCATCTAATTCCCACGAGATCGAATTCGAATAGCCACTCTGTATATCTGTTCGGGTTTCCGCGCGAGTTTTATTTATACCGATAAAAAAAAGTCCCATGAGATCTAATTCCCACGACATCTAATTCCCATGAACTCTAATTCTCACGAGATCTAAAACTCCGATACCATTTTTCTATGGGATCTATCACATCACCCTGTATATATGTTCGGTTTTCCGAATGCGTTTTATCTTGTAATCCATCTAAAAACACCGATTCCCACGAGATCCACAAATCTGACGTTGCCTTAGAAGTTAAATGTCTGACATACGTGGTTAGTTGAGTTGATAGATTTTTGGTTAATGGGTTATGGGGCTTAAGATCTTGGGTTTTCAGATTACAACTTCATTGTTAGAGTTATATGGTTTTAATAGCTGTAATTATGGGTTTTTTGAATTATTTGAATGACTTTTCTTAAGATGTGATTGGTTTTAATTTTATACAGGACGTTACTACTTTCTGTTAAAATTAGCTAAGGAATACCACCCTGAAATATTTTAACATGTTCAAGTTTCAATATTTCTTTGTCGTTTAAATTATAAACTAGCCCTCTTATTTCTTGAACTTACAGAATTAATATGCAATTGCGATTTTAGTTATATTCAATATGTATTGTTAGGTATTTTTTTTACCCATTTTTTATGCAAATCTAAAATGATTTATCGGCAAAACCATTTTATTTACATGAAATAATAATTTTAGTCGTTAAAGTAATATTTTAGCTTCACGTTTTCTTAAATATTCCTAATATTGTAGAAATATCTAAAGTTTATTAAATTTATTATTAATATTTCTAATACAACAAAATAATAAATACTTTATATACAATCTACATTCATTGTTTTGGTGATAGTCATACTGAAAATTTAAAATGTTAACGGATATAAATTGTTTTTATACAATATGCGTACGCCTCTGAACGTTATGTGTGACATGAGGTCACAATTAGATCTCATGGGAATTATACTTCGTGGGAATTTTCATTTCGGGCTTTTAGATCTCGTGGGACTTTTGCATTGGTCTATTCGGAAAGACGAGCAAATATACAGGGTGATGCGTTAGATCTCGTGGGAAAATAACTTCGGGGTATTTAGATCTCGTGGGAATTAGATTTCGTGGGAAATAGATCTCATGGGACGTACTCAAATTTGTTAAAACCCTCAGCACTGGAAGTGCCTGGGTGGAAGATCAGGAATGTGTTCAAAGTCAAGCGTTGGATCGGTACGGTGGTGTCAAGGAGAGTGTCCCTTCCACCCAGTGAACCCGGGTTCGAATCCGGGTCGGATTAAGTCGCAGCGATATATGGATGAGGGGACCTGTTAGCCAGCGTAGCGTCACCACCTGTAAAAGGGATATGAAACTGCGTTTCGAGTATCTGGGATGTGAGTTCGTTAAAAATCCCTACCCCACGGCCAAGGGGGTGGTTTGGCAACATTTTTAGTTTAGAGGTGCCAGTGTTTAGGGGCGTCTTGGTAGTGAACATAAGCCAACATCAAATGAATGATTAAAATATTAAATATGGATTTTATTATATTTAAATCGTGATAAAATAATTATATCATAATCAAAGATCCTTCGTCTCTGTTTTTTATGGTAGAAGCGAGCGTTTGCCACAATGTGATATGACCTTTTCCTTATAATTACACTGACAAGTATAAATAAAGTAAATTATCTCTTATAAGTAGTTAATTACCGTTAATAATTAGTCACTTCTGAATTGATGCACGTAGAAATTTCAATTCATTTTAAAATAGCACTACACTCAAATATTTTGTGGATGATTAAATCGATACAGTCATACACAATGAATAAATTACTAAATAGGGGTCTGCCTGTCTGGTTTCACGAGTATTCATAATATATAGTGAAGCTGAAATTTGATAAAATTCTGGTCATGTAAAATATACGATTTTATTTACCTGAAAATGTATTGAAGGCAGAAAAATATATGAACCTGGAAAAACACAAATATCCACAGAAAAGATAAGTTAATTTATTTATTCATTAATTAATTTACATTTTTCACAAATTTGGTGATAGGTATTTTAAAAAATAAATTCTCTTTCAATGTATATTCAGGTTTACACATTTATAACTAGATGAGCTTACCTAATTAAAACTATGGTTTTTAAAATGTAAGTAGACTTTTTTCACATTCAGTGGCAGCTCGTGAATAAAAGTTCAAGTGGGGGTACCGCAAGAAGCAAGTGAAAAATCCCCCCTCAGCCGAACAATTTCGCTCTAAAAGAGGCGTGTTTTCCGTATTTTAAAAAAGTTAGCGGGGCATCCGTATACTCTTTTAAGAGCATCACGATAATTGAAAAGCTGTCAAGAATAAATTGACATAGATATATTGGTATGTACTATTGCGTCCGAAAAAAATTGTACCGCTTGATTTCCCCTTTGTAACCACAGTTTTATTCAGTGGCTTGCACCAAAGAATTCAAATGTATTATTTATCTATAATTTGTCATTGCTAGTATTGCAAACATCAACTTTCCATAATGCTTACTCAAGCTCAAAGGGGATTTGCCATTGCAAAGTTTGAGGAAAGCTGGTTGTTATAACGTGTAGCGGATGAAATACATTATGGTAAATCCACTCTGGTGCTCCAAGAAAATCAACACAAGTAGACGACGAGCAGTTAGTGTAATTTGTAACGGTGTCTGTTCGGACGCCCAAAATATGTAAGAAAGTATGTTTGGGCATCGGAATATGTAACGGTGATTGCTTTCGGATAGCTGGTTTGAGAATTAATCTAGGATTCCGATTAGTTGTAAATAAGAAAGCTCAAATTATACGTAACAGAGTTTATTACTTTAAAGCAACATGTGTCCAAAACATGAAGTTAAATAAACATAAAGTCAGATTCTCTAACAATTAAAGGTACAGTTAATAAATATTATATACATTGGTGCAATTAGTTTACGGGGAGGAGAGTAATTTCGGTGATTAATGGGTACGACGGTAGGCTTCAGCTCCACGTGTTGACATCCAAGACTCGATGCGACCGTAAGTTCGAAAATTATTTAACGGCAGCGGGTGCAGCTCAACGCGCTGAAGACTCACGGCAATAAATACTTAGGGGGCTGGTGACGGCGGTTGGTTTGTCAATTATTTATTAACGGCGGGTCCAGCTCAACGCGCTGACGACTCACGGCAATAAATAATCACTAGACTGGTGACGGCGATGCAGGACAGTAACATGGCTACCAACACCAGGAGGTCTAGCTCAGCGCACTAAAAACCTCTAGATGCTATCAGACATTCGGCCGGGCGGCGTCGTCGTCGGATTCTGTATTCTAACCAAATGGAGTCAAACTCAACGTGCTTAAGACTCTTCTACTACCTAGCTCAACGCGCTGAGGATAGTTGTCAGTAGAAAACTGAATTCATTTCCTTGGCTACGGCGATTCTATTTATACCAAAATTATGACCTTGGTGACGTCTCAAATTTTATGGCGGCAGGAGTACGTGGCAGCACATGCCAAACGGTAATTGCAGAAACTTCTAAGAATGAACATCTGCTTGATTCATCATGGCGGCAGGAAGTGCGCTGTAGCACAAGACTAACGGGAACTATCGTAATGAACATATGTATGATTCATTACAAATTTATTGCTTAACACCTTTGCACTGTAAAAATTGCAGTAGAAGAGACTAATTTCTCTACGTCGGGAAGAACGACAAAGAAAAAGTTAAAAAAAGAGGAGGCCTCTTCAACTGTTAGCAGCCAAAAAGCCATGGTGAGTGAGGAAAATACAGTCAGAAGAACACAATTTTTAAATGAAAATCTGCATCTGGTCTACCGGCCAAGAGGACGAAAATTTGAGGCCTACCTGCACAAAACCGACGATAGCGGGAGATTTTCAGCCCATGTATGGGGATGGATATCTACTGAAGGACCACTAGCATTGTACATTGTTGATGGTCGCTTAACTGGGCAGAGATATATGAAAATAGTCAACACTTTCTCACTTTCAGGAACTCACCTGTGCACACAGCTCGAGTTGTGAGAAATTGTTTGGACGATAATGATATTTGTATTTCCGTAGGCCGCAAAAAGCCATGGTCTGAATTCGATAGAAAATATTTGGAGATTTATGACAAAAAAAAAAACTAACAGGTTTAAAACTCAAAATAGGGACCAATTCTTGTTACTCAAAACAAATAGAATAATTTGCAAGAAAACTACAATATGGCAAATTAGATTAGAAGATTGCAAAGCATTTTAGACTGCAACGGAGATTCAACAAAATGTTGAAATTCTGTTTTTTTTGTTACAATAAAAAAAACTTTGTTTTCGATGTTTGATTTACTTACAAAATTTTTTGAGTTTTGATACGCCAATGATTTTCTATCAGTGTTCAATGTCAGGACCGACACAAAATGCTACATTGACGCAAAGTAATTATACAGAAAGCTTGATAAAAATTCGTGACGACTTTTCCGGCCGCAATAGTATCTGCTACAATTCCAATAGATTTGCATTAATGTTGATTACGGACGAGGTTATGGATAAAACTGAATTGGCATAGGTTGATTTTACTAGGTTTTTTATATCAATAAAAATTGAGTGACTATAAATTTGTGAAAATAAAAATAAAAAAATATAAATTGCAAAAAAATGCCGTTCGTTAAAAAAAATATATTTGTAACAAAAAACCTTTTTGTAAAAAAAGATAACTATTAAAAAATAAACATTAATAAATGGATTCAATAAATTTTAACATAAATATTTTTTTTACCTGCTTATAATCCTTGTTTAAACAACTAAAAAGCATTCACAAACCCAATATTAAAACGTGCCGTGTTTCAATCTTTTAAAACAATTTCAATAAGTTAAAATTTTTATTTATCTGTCAAATTACATGAAAATATTAAATTAATAACAAACGGAACTATTTAAAGTAAATGTATAATTATGATTGTTTGATATTTGATTGCTACCTGCAGTGTTGAGATATGCATTCCACTGGATATATGAATATCTATAGCATTCACTGACGATGATGTTGACGTAACGTTTAGTCCATTATCATTAACTGAAGATGTTAACGCAGGACTAGTTTCTCCTTCATTATCGCCTTCAGCATTGAGCTTCGAAACTTCGATTTTGTTCATTGTAGCCTCCTCAATGTAACCAGAAGTAAACCTTTATCGCATGCATACACCAGTTACGCTGTGATTTCTGTCATTTTTTCTCCACTACGAAAGGCTCTTCCGCCCCTTGAAATTCTAACAGCCACCACTGCTTTCGACACATTGATCGCATTAAATTTTCATACGTGAATGGTCTCAAATCCCTCGTGTTTTCTTCTGTACTCCTTACTTCCCTTCTGTTATTCCATGTATATAGCAAAAATGAATATAAATTGAGCCATAAAACAACCCCATGCTGGGACACGAGTGCCTATGCTTATAAAGGACGCAGGAAATAAAAGATTTATGATGGGGAAGAAGTATCAGACTGGCCGAGTTTACACATCAAGTTTTGTTACGGGGGTGATATTGTGACAGATATTTTTTGTGGACACTTAAATTGCAATAAGGCCTACGGAAAGACAAAATCCCATATTCCATTTTGAGGAAATTTTTAGTTGTTTGGTAGGTAATCGAAATCAAGAATCATATTAAAAAAGCAAGAGCTTTTATTGCTATGCTTAACAGGCAACTGACATGTTTATATATAAACTATATAAAAAGAGCTAGTGAGGTTCATGTATCAAATAAAACAAAGTTTAATGCCGTGTACGCGTAAAGAGGAAAGAACGATGCACCTACGACATGTTTCGGATTTTTTTCCTCATCATTTTCGAAGATACGATATGCTGACGAGGAACAATAATTCCAAAATACGCGTCTGTAGCTATTTTGGGGTATATGACACTAAACACAGCTTTGTTTTAAAATTATAATTATGAGGAACCCGGAACTCCTGATGTTATTAATTATACAATTGAATTGCTTAGTTCTCATTAAAGTGGAAATCATAAACTATAATAATTTCAAGAGAGAAGAAACCAGAGTCCAGAACCAGCCATGAAATACACATAAGACAGTAGCGTTTGTTTTTGTCATGGACGACTACGATTTTTTCAAATAGCAGTTTTTGTTTCTCAAAATGTTTTCGCAGTGTCTTATTAAAGGAAGGAAGCGTTTGTGTTTTTTCATGGCCGACTACAATTTTTTTTACATCAGCTGTTCTTTTTAAACACATGCAAATTACATATTTTTGAAATCAGAAAAGAAGCTCCAACCAAATACTATACAAAAATACATAGGGAGTTCCGTTCTAAAAAAGGTAACTAAGTTGTATTTTTCGATACGATTTTCATTTGATTTTTTTTTACCGATCTGTTATAAGCTCATCGTAGTTTTTAATCAGTTTTTGTAGTTTATGTACAAACAGTAGTTACTGTGCTATTGGTAGGAACGTTTTATGCGAGAATATTTGCGGACCATATGCCAAATACCACTCCGCGAAAGTGACTGTAAGTGGTCGTGTCGCCAACTGCGAAACAAGAGCTTCGTTACGTATAATATTATATACGTTCATCTTCGCTTCCTGCGCATACTGGTTCCAGATTACAGTAAATAAATAAATGCATAAGTAGCAATGATATATCAATAAATTTAATCATATAAAGGCTCTTCAAAAATAGAATTTTTTTATATTACTGTCGGCCCTGATAAATGGTAAGTATTTCCGCTGTCTGATGATTTCAAATCAATACGTCCATATATAAAAATATAGAGTGAAGTAATTTTGCTCGAGTGGCTGTACAATGCGATGTGTAATAAACCGTGAAAATTGATGAGCATGAACACGAACACGGTTTTATTTAGTAAACCCACGGATTCTAGACATTGTTATTTTGCTTAATTCGGCACCGACTTCACCGTATGCTAATTTGCAGCATTCATCATTGAAATTAATTTACTACAACTGGTTTTATGTGTAACTTACAGCAAAGTTAAAAAGAACTAGATTTTGCTGTTGTAATTTAAGACTTGTTCTCAATAACCTGAAGCAAAACAAACAAATCAAGTAAACAAATGTATTTGTTTAAATTAAACTAGTTCTGCAAATTCATATGCCCGAATGTTTATACAGTGTGGAAATTAAGTAACGCATAAATTCAGTAATTCCGTTGATATTAATTTTTTGGAAAAAATCGCGAAGGGGTATAGCGATTTTAACTTCAGCAAATATTTTCAGTTTATTTTCAGTTTCTTATGTCATTTATTTTTAAATTATGACGTCATCGACTTTTTTTTAAATGACAACCTATATATTTCATTATTGATTTTGGTAGTAGTTTTTATTCCGGTTCCGACCGTATAAAATTTTCCATATGTTATTATTTGAAAAAAATCGAGAAAAACAGTCTTAAAGTTCAAATAATAAAAATTCATTAAATTGGGTAAATTTATCTAGTTGCCGGTGTATCATATTAGTTACGGCTGTCAGAATTACACAATAGAATAAGTGTTATTATTTTGCTTTTTCTAAATTAGAAAAACTATTTTATTAATAAAAATGGTACAATTGAGCGACAAACAGAGAACTGAAGTGTTAATAAATGATTGGTTATGGCGATAGAGCTAGAACACATCAAGAAGTGTGTCATCTTTTTAGAGAAAAATACCCGGATCAGCCCATAAATCAATCAACAATTAGTAGGATTGAAAAAAATTTCGAGAACATGGGCGTTGTAAAGAATCTTCCTAAAACTGGACGTCCGGCGACATTTATAAATGAAGATTCACAACTTGATGTGCTACTAGAAATTGAAAACAATCCACATTCAACTAGTAGAAGCATTGCTTTGAACCACACTACAGTTCTAAAACTTTTGATAGTTCAAAAATTCCACCCATATAAGGTGCATTTGGTTCATGAGTTGACAGAAAGAAGATGACTTTGATCGTAGGCAAGAGTTTTGTGAACAAATGATGGAAATTTGCAACCGCGATCCAATGTTTTCCCAGCATGTTTTATTTTCGCATGAGGCAACATTTTGTTTAAATGGCCATGTCAATAGACAGAATTGTAGATATTGGGCTAGGGACAATCCCCATTGGATGCAGGAAAGTCAAACCCAATATTCTCAGAAAGTTAATGTTTGGGCAGGAATTATTGGTGACAGAATTATAGGTCCATTCTTTTTTGGAAACAATTTGACTGGAGACAGATACCTCCAATTTTTACAGTTGGAATTGATGCCTGTATTAGCTGCATTATTCCCCAATGCAAATAACACTGACCTACCAAATAATACAATTTGGTTACAACAAGATGGCGCTCCGCCTCATTACGAAATTATTGTGCGACGCTACTTGGACCAAGTTCTCCCAGCAAGATGGATAGGGAGAAGAGGTCAGATAGAATGGCCGCCTAGGTCTCCTGATCTAACGCCATTAGACTTCTTTTTATGGGGGTACTTAAAAAGTAAAGTGTACAACAATCGACCCAATAATTTAGACGATCTCAGGCAAAGAATTCAACATGAGATTAGGTTAATATCGCCTCAAACGATTCAGAATGTTAGAAATGAATTTTATAATGGCCTTGGTTATTGTCAAATGGTACAGGGTGTCAATTTGATTTAGGTAAATGTAATTTAAAACTGTTATTTCTGTGATTTTGTGTTTGATATAAGTTTTTTGGTTAATATTTGTTTCTTTTTTACCAATGTTTGCCTAAGTTTCTTTTACTATGAATTGAACAGTAATAAATTTCTAGTCCGTTCAACTATTGTATAATTTCAAAATAAAATCAATGCCTCGATATCTTAAACTAGGCAACAAGATAAATTTTCCCAATTTAATGAATTTTTATTATTTGAACTTTAAGACTGTTTTTCTGAATTTTAAAATAATAACAAGAAAAAACGAAGGAAAAAAATACTAATTAATATAGGTTGTCATTAAAAAAGTCGATGACGTATAACTTAAAAAATAAATGACATAAGAAACTGAAAATAGACTGAAAATATTTGCTGAAGTTAAAATCGCTATACCCCTTCAAGATTTTTTCCAAAAAATTAATATCAACGGAATTACTAAATTTATACTCAATTTCCACACTGTATATTTGTTTAATATACCGGTTGATTATGAAAGCAGTGTCAATTATTTTTAAAGTTAAAATTTGGACTATATACAAAGTGGACCAATTTCCATGGGATTTAGGATTTCCCCTTAAACTATGAGAGCTAGAAAATAACCGATGTAGGTTTTCTGAACTCGAATTTTTAGAAACAGACATAGGCACAAACCGAGATGTATCTTTTTTGCCGTTCTGAGCTACAGACTTTCTGAAAAATTGGTACTTTTAGCTCACCTCCAGAAAACAAAAAAAAACATTCATAACTTGCTGTGCAATAATATACTGAGTGATTATTAAAAAACGATCACGTTTGAAGCTTCATAACTCCGGAGTACATTGAGAATCGATTTGAAATTTTTCTCTTACAGACAAAAGGTTGGATGGTATTCCTAGCAAATTTCATAGTGTCTGCCTATCAACAACGAAATAACAACATTTTAAATTTACCATCCAAATCTACTATTACAAGTTAATAATAATTTTATAAACAGCTTAAAACGAAATAGGCTTTTATTGAAACAAATGTATCTGTTAGTGACATTTCGAGTTAATTGTAACATTATTTATTTTATTTATTTACAATAGTTTATCCAACGAGTGATAAAACCCAGTTACAGGATAAATAAAACAGATATACACAAAAAAACCAAAATGGTGAACAATAGCATAAAAAATATTTAAAAATACAATAGCACAAAATATAACAACTATATAACGGTATACAAACAGAATAATATAAATTAAAAGAAAATATCACACAATAAATAGAATATAAAGACATTAATTAAACATGCATTAAATAAATATTTTTTATATCAGCAATTTTACAGTTAAAAATATCCAGACTGTTCTCGATATTACTAGAATTTAAGCACATTTCATACATAGGAGATGCAATTAAAATGTTTGTACGAGAGGTAGGAAACATAACTATATTATTTGTCCTTGCACTTAATCTGGGAGTTCTATATTTAATAAGTGAGGTAATTAGGGGGGCAGTCAATCTCATTATTAATTATTTTGTACAAAAAAATTACTGAGTGCATCACTCGTCTCCTAATTAGACTGCACATTTCAAATTTATTTAAAAATAATTCTTGAGGTGTTCCTCTAACTGGATATATACCCTCCAAAATAAAAATTGCAGATTTAAAAAATCTTCGTTGTACTTTTTCTAGTGCTGTTATGTAAATATTGTAACTAGGATTCCAAACAATAAAAGCATATTCTAATTTGGACCTAACAAAACTAACAAACAACATGCGTAGACAATTTCTTAAAATCTTTGCTGCAAAACAAAACCTAAACTTTTGAAAGCTCCAGATACACATTCTTCAATATGTTTAGGAAAAAGTTAGTTTGGAATCAAATGTAATGCCAATGTCTTTCATAAACTCGGGTCTCTCTAGGGTGGTGTTGTCCAAGCTGTAGTCAAATATAAATGGATTTGTATTTCGTGAAAATGACATGACTACATTTGGCAGCATTTAAAGGGAGACAATTGTTAATGCACCAGTTATTAAGAACGTCAAGATTCTGCTGGAGTCTCAGGCAATCAAGATCAGGATTTATGCAGAATTATAATTTTAGATCATCAGCATATAGAAAATAATGTACATCTAGGTTATCAACAATATTATTAATGAATTATATAAAAAACAATGGACCGAGTATAGAACCCTGCGGCACTCCAGATGTTTGAATAAATTCAACAGATTGATAACCACGATATTGTACAAATTGAGATCGGCGCGATAGATATGAATAAAATAAATTTGTCAAAGAAATCTAAGGCCAACGTCTTCTAATTTTGTTAATATTATACCGTGGTCCAATCTGTCAAACACCTTAGAAAAGTCAGTGTAGATAACGTCCACCTAACCTTTACGATATATTGCATCGGAGATAAATTGTGTCTTGCACACAAGATTCGATACCGTGGACCGTCCTTGGATAAATCCATGCTGATCTTTATTACATTGTAAATAAATTTCAACCATATAACATTTTTCTCCACTATTGAACTTCATTGTGGGTGAAAAATAAAATTTTATCCGAACAAAAAAATAGATAATAATTGCAAACTATGCTAATGTCAAATTTGCGAAGTATAAGAATTTTTGTTTTCTGGTTGGTCATGGCACACTAGATTGATAGGTATAAGAATTGTTTATTTGCGCCTGATAAATGTGATAATCTATTATAATTAATTTAGACATAATAGGATTCTTAAAAACAAATAATTGTCTGGTTTTTGGTACAACTTGATCATATTCTTTGTGGTAAATTAAGAAAAGGTAGAAATCAAAATAGTAAGTAATAATAATTTTAATTTATAAGCCAAATTGTGTCGAAATCGATATCAAAATCATAAGTATTACATATCACTGTATTCAGGATAAAATGCTTAATCACATGACGTAAAAATTCAATATGGCGTCCATATGAAAAAATGAACCTGATGATGATCCAAGGAAACCGAAACTGTTTTTCAAATATCAATTAACGGCATCGGATTTGTCTTAAAAAGTTGTCCTAAGAGTGTTTTTACAGAAGTGAAAAATATTGTAAATAACTAAGTTGTGGGGAAAAACGAAAATACATGTTTTCACATTTTTAAGATAATTATAAAACTATCAATAGCAGACTAAATTTTCTTGAATCATATTATTGAATATAAAATTACAAAACTTTACCTCCATTTAAGCTACCTTGTATCTCTAAAGATTAGCGTGATACCAATGGTGGGAACTTTTCGTATCGAAATAGAGGTATGTTAAGTCGGATCTACGCTCATCCCAAATCGGAACTTTCAATTTCACTTCTCATTTTTTTAATGGAACTCACTGTACATTTTTCTACTATGTGATGTACAATTATATCTCCTTTCACTTTTATAAGTATGACCCTATGCTTGTTTATCAGGAAGGACAAAGAAAAGTCAATTAGTTACAATTACAGAAATATTAATATCAGGGTTCTCTAACAACTACTCACTTCTCAGCACAACCTTCCTTATCTGTTTTTAAGTCCGTCCATTGCAGTCTGTTTATGTTAACACTTTAGTCCCTAATTTATATCCCTGTAGACATATTACTTTTCAGTCTATTCAGTTCTGACTAATTTACATTCCTATTCCTATTATGCAATTAGAAATTAGCTCAAGTGTGTTTTGAAAAACAATTCTGGACCATCCTGCGCATGGCACTCATTTAAGAGGCTCTCTCAATTTCTTGGCTTTATTTTTGAGTTACGGAAAATTATAAATGCTGAGGTTATAGCTTTCTTCAGACAAGATCTGGCATAAAATAGTAACAAAATTAGAAGAAAAAATCTCTACGACAGGAATTTAAGAGAATTTTGAGTTAATGAAGATCAAAAATATGTATTCTATTTCGTACTGTTTGCAGTTACAAATACGAACTTATAAATTAGTAAATTTTTTAAAATACTTTCACTACACTAATTGCTGAAGTCGCTACAACCAAAAATATATAGATTTAGTTTCTGAGAGATTATTAAATTAAAATATAGTGATTGATTACTTTAACGAAATTACGAATATCAGTTATTTTTACACTAATGTAATGAATGAGTGATGATGAGTCATATATAATTTTAAGAAACATCTTATTCAGATTGGCATACTTTTTACGTAAACAACGCACTGTAGACTAATTTTCGTAGAATTTCTGACAGAGTGAAACATCCAAAGCATTACAAATAAATCATGATGAAGAGCTTTCACAGTTAAGGAGGACAGCACTTTCAAAAAAATAAAAAATCTGGATGAATCCACAAAAATATATTGAATCTATTACAAGAAATTGAGGACACTGACAAATAATTAATTAAAAATAACACAGACTTTGCTCTTATAGTATAACATATAAAGATCAAATTGAATTTGTAAGCTAGTTCACCCTGCAATTTATTATGCATATTTCAGGGGCATCTTATAATATATTTGCATACTGGTTTTGGCTTTAGAGTTCCTGATTTGTCAGGCGCCTGGCGTTTCGTTAGGTGTGTTCTTTCTACCCAACATCTCGTCTCAATATGTGATTAAATTAACTATTTCAGTAACATTAAAAAAACATCAAATTAAAAGTTGAGATATTTCTCCTCCTATTTATCTATTCGTGTTCTGTTGTTGATGGCAAAAAATATAACATAACCAACGTTAAACATTTAAATACTAAATTAGAGTTGAATTTGTACGAATTCTGCACAAGAAAAGTTTGTTTTAGAAATATACATGAAATTAAGTTAACCTAACCTTGTAAAATCGTTTGCTGACTGACCAAATGTCAAAGATAAAATTTTTCCTTTCCATTTATGTGAAACGAGATGAGATACTGAAATATAAAATAGGTTGTGCAGATCGGAAAGGGGGGGTACTGAGAATTCTCAGCTAATATCAAAATGAAATAACTAAAGAAAACAGCAATTTTCTTGCCGAAACTGAGATCTACTAAAATCTCTTGATATCTCAGTTGGAAAGAATGTACCTGTTGAATACTATGAATATAAAATTGCTTTTTTAGTTATTTTGTGGTCCTTGAAATTAATAATAATGTGCCAGGTTCTTTAAAGATTATTAATAGAATATTTTAATTTAGGAAAGTAGCCAACAACACAACATTTGGCCATACTAAAACAAATTCGGAACTTAGTGGGGAATAAACCGGTCGCAAAATGAGTCCTTGAGGCATGCCGATATCAATATTTTGAAAAATAATGTATTTACAATTCAGATAAATAAAATAATTTATGTTTTTGAGTCTGGATATTGATTTAATTGACAATTATTGACTGTATCTGAAATACGTAAAATACAAATTGTTCCGCAAAGGTCCTAAAGCAATCCTTGAGGCACACCTGTATATAAAATTATGACACAAATAAATAGTAACTTCTCCAACATATTGTATTCCGAATTATATTTGTAAAAGATCCTGATGGTTTTACGCTATATAAGTGGAAGTTAAATTGTTAGTTCCGCATAATAAATGAACTTTTAATCAAACTGTCACGTTTGTGCTTTGATTTTGTTTTTTTTTTGTTTTGTTACGCTTGTTTAATAAAATTTAATTGCACATAAATATTTGCTATTCAAACATCCTTCACTTGTTCTGGTTAATATAGCTACATAGTATTTTATTTAAAACATCTTTTATTTCCTCCAGACATTGCCAAATTTTAATTATTAATTTGGGTAATATTTATATAACCAAAGTCATTAAACCTATAGATTATCCAATCATTAATATATTATGATAAGCGAAACACTTAAAAAAACTTTCTTTTTGTTGATATACGAAATCTCAATTTTTACACCGAATTTATAGAATATATTCGTAACATAAAATTATATAGATATAGTAATGAAAATAAAATGGTACAGTATCTGATGATAGATTTAGTTTTTCAAAACATACATACGTAGTGCAGAATGTGGTGAAACAAACACCCAACTACGGTAGTGGTCCAGAAACCTTCATTTATTTGACACTTAGTTCTGATTTGTTAATTATCTCTGTAAAGTTACGGAAGTGACTTAGGAAAACTGAACTAGCTACAGCTGGCTACATGGTCTGAAGAATAAGATAATAACTTGACTTTACTGACCTAGGCCGTCCTTTCAAATATACCCGGTACTTTGTCCCGCCACATAAAATATGAAACACCTGTCAGGTACGTGGTAGATGTCCGGTTTTTATAAATTTACATACATATATACTTTAGCCTGTACAGTCATAACAAAATAGTGAATTATCAACAATTTTTTACATCTCAGTCCGTTTCTTATTGTTAGTCCAGCTAACAATGAAATCCTGTTCACATAATGTTTTACTACTATTAAGTTCTTTTTTAATTAGACATAAGTAGGTGTTTACATAGTTAATACACCTGTCTAACGTAGTTCTTTAAATGTTATTAGTGCATAGTCTGTATATTGTTACAGTTTCACAAAATTAGGGTACAAGGTGGTAATTTCAATTTTGTAAAAATAAAAAGAAAGATAGACAAATGAGAAACGGAAAAGAATTATAGTTATAAAATACAAAAATTAAATAAATGCTGATGCAGGAATAGCAAGCGATAGTGATTTGGGCAGAAATTTGAGTCATCCGAGGAGTTCTCTTCAAAATCCTGATCCGCATTTAAGAGTTTTTAATAGTTTGCAGTAAAATGTTGCTTGATGAAAAAAAAAGAAACTGAATACTCTTTTCCAAAGGTCGAATTCCCAGCCCGGTGTAATTTATTTGGGTTTGTTTATATCATCATTCATCAAGGTGGTTTTTATACTCTAAAAATTAAAAAGTTGTAATTGCAAATCAATTTCGCAACCTACAAGGTAATCGAAATTTGAAACTAACTTCTGATATGCCGATAGTTTGGAAAGATGAAGGGCGAGTTCAAATTTGGCTCTTTTGTTATTTTTGTAAGAAAATTGCTGAAGAACTGATCTGTCTGAAGTCGCTCTCGAGAAAATCATGAAAATTTTAAAGCAGGACATTTATGTTTTGCCGTCTTATTTTTTTGAAATATTTAAAAAGGAAAAAAAAATCAATATGGACCCTGATAATTCAACCTCCTGAACTGTTTATCATCTTCATTGAAAAATGACAATTCTCGTATATTTTTGTCATCTAATAGCATATATCCATATACCAATAACCAGGATATTGCCACTATCTGATGGGAAGTGTTTTACTGTACTAAGTTAACAGTTTCATGACATTTCAGCTGAAAGTGTTCTTAAATATACATTCGTTAAAATCATACGTTGAGATTAGATTATAAAATTCAAACAACAGTAGCATTTAAAAAATAAAGTTGTTGGTAGTTGCACGAGGTCGCAACGAATCCCATAGCATTTCTGTGACCACATCGTGATATGAAAAGTTACCCTTATAGAGAATTTTCTTTATTATATATTTCTAACGAACACTCTGTATAAATACCATTATATCTGAACATTCGTTCTGGTTCCGGTATATCTCAGACATCTATGCGTATACTAACTATTATCGTTATTTTTATTTTATATTTAGATTTTCCTAATTAAGTGCGGTTCGTTGATAGGTATGAAAAATATTATCGAGCTAATAATAATTAGTCTCATTTGTTTTAAAATAATACTAACAAACAAATCGCCCAAAGAGAAACTATAAAGTACATATAATTTGTTTAATAAATAGTTCCGCTTATAACTATTACATAGCTTTAACAATCCATCACCTTGTGCCACTGACTGCATTATCAGAAAAAAAATTATAATATTAATAATATTAATTTTCTTGCTCATGTTCTTGAAGTTATTTTCTGCTACTGTGCATATGAATAAAAAATGTTTGCGAGAAGCTTTTTTATTTTCTTTTGGAATTATATTTCTTGTCTGAAAATGTATTTTAACCGCCTGGCAAGTCACCGAGGTAGCCCACTATTTATGGTAGAAGAAGGCAAGAATCCACAGTTTAATGTGGAATTCAAGCCGGACCTTGGACCTCGACAATATGTATGCCACTTTGGCAGGAATATTATTTTTGACAGCCATCCGCTATTAATCCCAAACTCATATATAGTCTTCATAAATGATTAAAAACCACGTGATTAATTGGTACTTTTAACTGGTGATATTATATCTTTCATATTACGGTAGTACGTCATGAGGATTTCTGCACATGGGATGAAATTGTATGAACATTGTTTTGTCTTGATTCATTATTTTTTTGTTTAAAAACAGTCACGGATTTGTTTAAATTAAGGTATAAACTCTCATTTACATTGTCAATATCTTTCTCATTTACAACCATGGAAATATCGTCAGCAAATGCGTTACAAAACGAGGGTATACTCTACAAACTGCTTTCTGATTTTTAGATAATTTTAACCATTGGAATAGATCAATTTTTATTATAATCAGCATTAGGCCAGTGATTAGAGACATTGAAAACTAAAAAATTTAACATTAATTGTCATCTGTTGAAGTACCAACCAAAAAGAAAACTATAAAATTTTGCAACTCGATTCAAGGTCGGCTACATTGTTAAAATCGCGAAAAATTAAATTAAGCAATATCTCGACAAACAAAAATGTACCACCGCTGCAAATTTGATATAATTTGTATTACAGTATTCAAAATATAAAGGTAATTTACCAACACCTGATGACCCGGGCAAAATAATTAATTATCAATAAGTAACATTTTTGCACCAAATTTTGTGGAAACCAATATTAACATGCTTGCAAAACTACAGTATGTACTTGCTAAAATCGCCTTACATATGAAAGTGTAAGTTTGCAACTCTATCCGATGGCGGCATTAAGTACATTTTTTACAATTTACAACTTGTGAAATTATCATTTACCTAAAATAGATTCCAAAAAATAATAACATATGCTTTATAGTGGATTGCAAATGATCGCATTCGTAACTGAAATGCGCTCTCATTTGCAGCAATCCCGGAACGTCGGCAAGATTGATAAAATTTGCAACAAATAATTTGTTGCAAAATTTTTTACTATCAAAATAAAATTAATATCACTGCAAATTTTACATCGAACTCTATAAACGTTATTAAATGTTCATAGTCCTGTAAGGCGATTTTAGCAGGAACACTGTATTTTGCAAGAATGTTAATAATATGTTTGAAATATTTGATGCAAAAATGTTAATTATTGATAATGTATTATTATGCTCGGGTCATAAGGTGCTGCAAATGTAGCTTTATATTTTGATTATTGTAATACAAATTATATCAAATTTGCAGCGGTGGTACATTTTTGTTTGTCGAGATACTGCTTAATTTAATTTTTCGCAATTTTAACAATGTTGCCGACTTTGAATCGAGTTGCAAAACCCTATGTTTTCTTTTGGTTGGTACTTCAACAGATGACAAAGTTCCAAAAATGTTAGAATTAATGTTAAATTTTTTCCCTATTCACTGGCCTACATCTGCTAAACCAGTATTGCTACAAAATGGATGTAAGATAGAAAATTGTAACAGGAAAACTGCGACAGCATACAATGTTTTGTACATACATGAAATATTATACATTAGAAAATATTTAAGATGTTGAAATAATTCGAAATGTATAAGTTTTAAGGTTAATATCATGTTTTAGTGTTTTCACGTGGTTAAAGAACAAGAATTTCAGCTAATTTGAATACTCAATATGGTCTTAGAATAATAAAATGCAAATCTACATTCTATTGAATACATACATAATGTAATGTCGATATTTAGATATTGAAAAATGTAACGTTAATTATTTTATGCATATTAGGAAAACCCAACAAACAAATATCATATAAATAATTAATCGCTTAACATAAACTATCAGAGTGACTGATTCGGAGAATTATATATTTTTAGTTTATTTTTTTCTTAACATGTATTCGGTTAGCTTTCCAAATCACCGAAGTAACACTCTTAAAATATTAGGATTTTGTGTTAGGTAAAAAGAGGTGGAGCCCTACAGTTTATTGTGGAGTCTGAAACACATCTAGGGCATAGACAATCTTAATCTGAAACTAATTACAAGTAAAATTTCTAACTCGCTCCAGGATGGAATCGAAGCATCAATCTTCGATACCGTGTAAATGCTATAAGCTTCTTACCCACTCGGTTACAATGCCCACAGTTAGAAAGATATTTTGCATTGTAAAGTTTAAGTGTTTTTAAAATACAGCTGAATACAATTATTATAAAAAGTTTATTTTGAATTAAAATCTCTTTTTTGTCATTTATTTAACATCGGCCCATATCCGTTACCAATTAAGACCAATCACCAATGCCAGGGAGACGAATTGCCCCAACCTGGAAATGCACGCAACCTCTTCTTTGTCGAACGGTAGGGATCTTTTACTTGTCTGACATTTTGTAGAAAAGGGACCGTCTGCTTTACATCCTCTCCGAAGGATGGTATACCCACTACAATCCTCGCCGAAGCATAGCATTTTCGTTTTTTAAGCTGATATACAAGACGTTGCAGTACCCGTTGCATTACTTTTCTTATCGTTCTACACGATGTAAAGTCGCCCTCAACACTTAGTCTTCTAATTATTTTTTAAAGTGTTAAATGTATACATATATTTGACACAAAACTAAGGTTGGTAATAGGATTGAAAGATATTTCAAGTTAAACTCAGAAATATATTTAAGACGTCAGGAAAAGTTGAAAGATTTCTTTTTAAACAATGGACTAATACACTTAGGATTTCTGTTACTTTTAATTATATGGTCCGATCGATGAGGCCTAAATAATGCCAAAATAATTATTACCCTAATTTGTTAATACCTGGATTAGGTAAAAATTAAATAAATTGGTGGTCGTGACGTCATTATCCCCGGTGATTTTACCTGCATTAAATTGCCGTTAAATTGCAATTATCCTATAATAAACATAATCTGTTTGAAATGTTTATGAGTTTACTTCTTATTGATGCCAAAATAAATGGCAAATATGGCGAATAATTGGGTTTCAAATTATTAAATTTTAATTGATTACAAGAATCGACAACGCCGCGATATATTCCTGTTATGTTCTGTGACTGAATAAATACAAATTTTGTTGATATTTACTTCAAAATGGTCCTCACAGCAGAATAGTGCTTGTTTTTGTTGTTCTCTCAATATTAACTGCTTTTAGCCATCGACTTCGGCGATTTTCCTCTAGGAACTGACAAAAATAACTTTAATGAATTTTTCGAAGTATTTAAACAAGGCACAAAACATGATTTTGTTTCCATGTCTCGATTAATACAGGACACACTAATTTTAACAGGAAAGAATCGAAAAAAACTACTAATTACCATAACCCGTACTTGACAAGAAGTGACAACTGTCAACTGAATACAGAACTGAAGATTTAGGAACGGGACAATGCATTGTTGCCGGCTTCATTTCGTGACGTCACGGGTAAATTGACGTCAGATTGGAAAATTTTTCAGCCATAAACCCCTCTTATCAACTACTATCTGATAACGTAGTTAATGAAAATTGGTGTAATAGTCCATTATTTTGTCCGTAAAAAAATTCACTAAAAAGCTAAAACTCGAAAACTAAAACTTATGCCCCTTTTAGGATAGTATTTTTATTTTCTTAGAATTCAAATAAGTTTTAATCATAGCAACATGTTAATCTAAATGTTGGTATAGGTACGTAATTGACAAAGTGCAAAGTTCAACTATTTTATTACAAATTCTATTGAGTTCATGTATGCATGGAAGCCGTTCGGGAGGTGGCAGTAGGGGTAATTTCCCAACGGGGAATTTTAAAACCAAAGTATATACAAACGAAAAAATAAATATGTCAAAAAATAGAAATAAATAATTTAAACGACATAGTACCAGACTTTCGCGAGTTCTGAATTGATAAGGAAATAATAAACTGACGATTGTGCAATAAATTGTTTTATAACGTTTGAAGCGTTGACTTTCAACCTGCATTAATAAATTTAAATGATAAAAGCATAAATGCCATCGACAGGAAACTGTGCACTATATCAATCTGTGTAAAACTTGATTATTAGAAAGTAAAAAATAAACATTACGTCAGATTAAAAACAAATACCATTTGGAGTACCACAGGGTTCGATTTTCAGTCCTTTACGTTTTTTAATATATATGGCAGATATGTTCAGGGAGTTGAATCATCTGCACAATTTTTTCCTTCAAGTGTCAGACCTACGCGTGTTGTTGCACCATTGAATAGCCGCACGACTTGCCAGCTTTACATATCACCCCAATCATTTAATTTAGCATGTTAAATAGGTTTTGCTTAAATTTTCTATGTGTGCTGTCATTTATTGCGTTGCCATGTTTTTTTATTTGAAACACTTCATGTACATATATTTCTTCAGTTATAATTCGGTTATTTTTCTAAAAATTTGTATACTGTTAAAAGTTTACGCAGTATTTTTGTTCTATGGCGTGTTTGACGAGTGCTGTCGTGTTTTGGTTTAAAGTTTTATGTTTGTGCGTGTGTGTGTGTATTCTTTTATGCAGATATTGCTTTGATTCCTTGATTGACCTATATAAGCATTGCACTTTATCTTGTGTATATGTAGCGTTGGTTTCATCTTCGGTTGGTAGCACAGGTTTTAAGTTTTGTGAAAAAATTGTTTTGTGTTGTATGATTTATGTGGGCTATTGTTATATGATGTTTAATATGTTTGCAGTTTTATCGGATATTGTCGGATGTATGGCATGGAGACACTAATGAAAATAATAAGTATGTCTCCATGCTATACATATATACGTAATAAAATTAATGGCAATTAAAAAAACGGTATTTTCTTATCTCAAGTGACATTATTATCAAATTTAATCAATAATTGTCTTAAAGTTCATGAACTTTGAAGATACCACGAATAACGTGAAAGCACATTATTTTTAAATTCACCATATTTGTACTTTCGACCCACAATTAATTTGTCAAACTGTATGTTAGTATTTACATTTCCAGTTCACTTAAAACTTTCGAACTGGAAAATTAAGACCGGATCATCTGCGCTATTTGCTTTAAAATTAGCAACTTTAAACTTTCTAAAGTATTAAATGTAAATAAAATATGAATTACTAAAAAATTTAAAGGTGGTTGTAATCTGTCCAATGTGTATACATATGTAGTTAGTTTTTTGTTCGTCCCTAGGCACAGAAGTGCATACAGGGTGATTCAAAAAACAAATGCGTTACTCTGTTTTCATGGTTTAAATTTTTTTTAAATATCTAAGAGATGAAAACACCTTTTCTGTATATTTTAAGTTCTTTGACATTTATAGGTCGAGGTGTAATGCCAATTTTAATGTGGAATGTTGAGGTGTTAATTTTTGTGTCTTCTGTAACCTATTTCCGTAATTTTCATAAATTTAAACGATTAATTCTAAATTATTTTTATGATTATAACAATTTAAAATATTCATGGAATGTCTTGTACATATACATATATTTGTTTAAATGAAATTTGGAAAAAAATGTTAACTCTTGTTCTAGGGATTTTAGTTACATAATGGAAAATATAAAAGAAATTTTCTTAACAAATAAAACTAAATGCTTAAATAGAGGACCACCAGCCTTACCAAATAAAATAACATCCATTTTAAGAAAAATAAAAAAGGGTAAATTGTGAGCAAAATTCAAAAAATTATATTTTTGTAACGCCATATCCTAAAATGACATTTATTGGACAGTTTCAATGAATCAAAACAATGTCATTAATGACAAGTGAACAATAAAGAAAAAAGTGTGAAATAAAATTTAATAGTCAACAGACGACAAATTAAAGTTCTTACATCAAATATTTATTAATTATTAACAAATTTCATGAACAATTTTATTCATAATTTTACTAAGATTATTTATATTTATTCCTGGAAGTTTATGTTCAGATATCCGAAAAAAGATTTGATTCATTTATATTAATACGGTGGTTAGTCTGATTTTCATTTCTGTAGTATTGTTTCAAAATATTTGTTTTGAAATTTCCTTTTTGTTAGTGGATACTATCTTCTATATATCCCTCAGCAACTGTTGAGGATTTATATCCCCCATGACGTTTTAATGTAAGAATATCAGCTCCACAACCAGCTAATAGTGATGCCGAAGTGAAGAAAAACCCTTTGTGATTCATATGAGTAGGGCGAATAGCTGCATATTTATCAAAAATATTCAGTGGATTTATTCTATTAACTGTCTCACCAACTACCGTAAAATTCCGTTCAATGTGGGTCTTCGAATCTGGTACTTTAACCAGCATGTCTTTTCTCACAATGTCATCAATAGTCATATTGTAGAGTTCCTCTTGACGACATTATTAATACAACTTTCAAAATTAAAAACTTTTCATCTGGCGCTTCTAGTAAAAATTTTTCGACATCATCTGCTCTGTCAAAAACTTTAGATTTCTTAGTCCTATACTCAGTGGATTGTGGTTTCAAAAAAGCTTCAACTTTTTGATAATTGGCTACATCTAAATTATTCTTTACAGTCAAAACTGCTTTAAGCATCGAAAACTTGGACCAGAGACTTGAACATTTAAAGTTTTTGTTTTTTCAGATAGATAAGTCAAAAGAACAGACTCAGATATGTTACTCACAGTTTTCTGCTTACACCAGTGCATAAATAAATCATATTCTTTTTCGTACAGTTTTCTAGATTTCGCTGGTGGACTGAATCTAAAGTTACCTGATTTCCGGAGGAGTACCAGGAATAAAATCTTCTCACTATCACTCATTTTGTTCCAAATAATAATTATTGTAAAGTACAATGTGTCAAATGTGACGTTTAAATCGTTCAATATTTAGTTGTTTTATTATTGGATTCTATGAAAACAGCAATAGAATTTAGTCATTACAAGGTCAATTTGCCGTATTTTTACAAAATTATACTGTTTTCTAATTTCGGGAATGGCGATACAAAATGTTTTGTATATAACTGGAAACTAAAATGTGTTTTTTTATTCATGTGGTTTATAGCACTCGCCTTCGGCTGGTACTATAAATGCCCTACTAGTAAAAAACACCATTTTAGCCAATGGTTATATAAAATACTATTACAGTATTGCGTCGCGAGTGTAATAAACTTTATGTGGATAGTTATCTAGACCTCTCAGTGTAAGGTTAGGGAGCATACAAATTATATTAGAAAGGGTGAAATTGAAAAAATCGAAAATTGACATAGAATAAACTGGGATCGGCAAAAATTTTAACGAAAGAAGCAGGTAGTAAAAAATTAAAAATTAAGGTATCGGCAACAATTCATATTGAAAATAATTTAACAAAAATTAATGTGTAATTTTTAAGTATCAACGGTTCCATGTAATTATGTATGAATATTTCATAAACAAATAATATATGTATATGTGTGTCAAGTTTCACGCTTGACTTATTCCTGTAAAAAGATAAATAATTTTTGAAAAAGGAACAGATCGATTTCGAAACGTTAGGGAAATATATTATTATTTTTGTGTTTTATGTTAGTTGTCAAACCTTCTGACTGATCTTTTTGACGTAAAGACACAAGCGTATAGGTTTATTTTTCCAGTAGCATACTGGGTAACTAACTGTATTGTTTAGGTAACAAAGAATCATTCATGTGGTAGTAAGTCCCAAGTAAGAAAACAAATTTTGGAGAATGGCACAAATAACGTTCGAACAAAATTTAAAATAACATAATTTTGCTGTGTAAATGTGTTAACACTTTTGCACAATTTTTAAATTAAAATGCCATAATCCGCCGACATAAATTATATATATACATATTACAGTTTGTCGTTATGTTATAAAAAAATTATCTCTCATTCGATCCACGTTTTATATTTTGGCAAGTTTGTCGCAACAAAAGTTAAAACAGGCCCAACCTTTTAATCTACAACCTGGGTAATTCACATGTTTTTCATCCGGAATCGGTGCATCACTAAAAATACCTCACACCTCACATTTATGAATGTTAAAATCAATTTAATTTCAAATGTACCAAGCGACAGCGAAACTCAGTGCATACATCTTTGTTTACTTCAAATATTTCGTGGACTAACGTGTACACAAGAATTAATTTTTTCAAGCATGCAGTAGTTTGCCACCACTTCCGGTTGTACAGATAAAGGACCAGTTTTATTACAGGGCATAAACGAAATGTATAATACTCAAAATTAAAATAATAGATTCCACACAAACGATGAATCCCTATTGAAATGTCATCATCAGTTTGCTTC
>JANEYF010001172.1:0-115180 GCA_029963845.1 Rhamnusium bicolor
AATAAAAATTCAAATAAAAGTAAATGTTCAAACTGATGTCCGTTATGTTCGATACATAAATTACACCTCTTCATAACACTCTGAACTGCATTATAAATATGAAGATTTGAAATGCAATTCACATAGTCTATAAAATTTTGTCTTAGTTCATTTATGTCGGTACTGGTTTTCTTGTATAATTTGTCTTTAATGTGGTGTCCAAAAGAAAAAATCCAATGTCCTCTTTCTGGATAGCGATTGAAATATATTTTGGATGCAATATCACAATTGTTATTACTTTGCATAAAGCAATCTAGCATATCATATTTCTCGTAATTTTCGTAAGACACTTTTACTTTTACCATTAAATGGGGTGTAATTATGACGAAAACAGAATTATTAATATACAATTTACTGACAAATGGATAAACACTGTCATAGATGACACACGCCTACTTGGAATTTATTTTCGCTATTAAATATTTACACATCAAAAACGACCCCACATATGATATATAGTTTGAAAGAGAAAAAAATTTCTTTTTAAATATACCATAGCCAACTACAATTCCCATTTAACAAAATACAACTTTATGCCATAATTCGAAATTGCACCTTTTTTAAAAATTTGTCGACGTCACTGTATTATACAGCTTTCGAGGCTTTACGTTTTCTTTTAGTCGATTGCAAAATTTTGATTTGTGGCGATTTCAACATACCGTTATATAATCTCTCATCAAATGACGCAAAATGTGGGTTAATTAATAATTTTATTAGTTTTTTAAATTTAACACAACAAAATACAGTTGTAAATAATAATGGCAGAATGCTAGACCTAATTTTAGCCAATGTTGAATGCAAGGTCATTAGAGATAATGCCCCTTTAACAAAAGAAGATAACTATCATCCTGCCCTTATTATCGATTTTAAAATAATCACCGGTAATCAAAAAAATTTTGTATATTGTAACACAAATATTAGATATAACTTTCGACGAGCTAACTTTCCGTTATTGTATAACATGTTGCTACATACCGATTGGTCTTTTTTAAAGGATTTTACAAATGTTGATGATGCCGTCAATAGCTTTTATAACACCTTAAATAGTGTATTTGATGAATGTGTACCAGTGAGCAACGATACGAAACGAAATTATCCACCGTGGTTTAACCGGGAGATTAAAAATAACATCAGCAAAAAAAGAACTGGCGCGCAAAAATTATAAAAAAATTCAAAACTATAAACTACTTAAACGAATTTAGGTCACTCAGATCCCTAATAAAAACTCAAATTAACGTTGCATATAAAGATTATGTTCATAGCATTGAGGACGCAATTGGAGAAGATCCATCAAAGTTTTGGTCATTTCTTAATGTCAAAGGGGTAAGTCAAGAATACCTGGAATTCTCCACTACAATGACATAGCTTACGAAACTCCTCAGTCCATCTTGACGGTTTTTCAAACTATTTTTCGGACGTTTATATCAATTCAAACCCCAACAATAATAAAGAGAATATATTGCTAAACAACAATCTTATTAATTTGCAATATATAACGAAGGACGATATACTTAAAGGCATAAAAAAACTAAAAAACAAAATGACAGCCGGCGTTGATAAAGTTCCTAGTTTTTTAATCAAAGATTGTGCTACAGCGTTTGTTCAACCCTTGCTTTAATAGAATAGAATAGAAATAGAATAGAAATTTATTTCCCAATTTAGATACATATGTACATTTGCTACGTCCAAAAAATAATGAATAGGTTGTCTACATTGCAGTTAATGTATATTGTCACATTTTAAAACTTAATCACTATATATATAAATAACTACTTAATCAATAGTATACATATAGTACGTCACATTTTAAAACTTAAGATAAGGCAAAAAAAAATAAAAATTGTTATACACTAACAACAGAATCAGACCAATAAAAATAAAAACTACTTTAAACTATTAACAAATTCATTTACACTATAAAAAGCATTTTCCACCAGCATTTTCCTAATTTTTCTTTTGAATACGGGTAAATTCAATTCTTTAGTTGCCTTAGGAATGCTGTTAAATAAGACAATACAATTATAGTGCAATGAGTTTTCAAATGTTGCTGTTTTATGTACTGGGATCAGCAACAGATCTCGATGTCTGGTATTATACTCGTGATTATTTGCTGAGGAGGAGAAAGAATACAAATTTATTTTAGCAAATAATAGGCATTTATATATATAAATGCAAGGAACAGTCAAAATATTGTTCTCTTTAAATACATCTTTACAGCTATGTCTATAATTTAAGTTAAAAATTAATCGCTTTTGTTATTTAATCTCTCGTTAACTACGTGTAAATATCCAGATATATGGAAAATTGCAAAAATATGTCCCATACTCAAATCCGGTGATTCTTCTTATTTAAATAATTATAGACCAATAGCAATATTATGTAACTTTGGCAAATTATTGGAGATTATTCTGTATGAATACATTTACTGGTCTGTTAAAAATACAATATCGCCTTCTCAACATGGTTTCATGGAGAAGAGATCTACAATTACCAACCTAGCCTCGATATCTCAGTATATATCAGAATCCTTAGATTCACAAGGTCAAGTTGATGTTATATACACAGACATACAGAAGGCATTTGATCAAATAGATCACTTTTTATTATTATCAAAGCTGAGAGGAATTGGTTTCTCTGACTCTTTAATTTGCTTATTTGAGTCCTATTTAATTGGGAGACATCAATTTGTTGAATATGGAGGCTATCGCTCTCAATCATATACAGCAGTATCGGGAGTTCCGTTTATTAACGACCTAACAGCTAATATTAATTCTCACCACCTACTATTTGCTGATGATCTCAAAATTTTCCTAGAGATAAGTTCTATAGAGGATTGTATCTTACTGCAAAATGAAGTTAATAAAATTTCTAGCTGGTGCTCGGCCAATTCTCTAAAGTTAAATATTGGCAAATGTAAGGTTATGTCATATACAAGGAAGGACACTACAGTTACCTTTTAATATAAAATAGATAATAACATTTTTGATCGTTGTGTGAATTATAAGGATCTGGGAATTATTTTTGACCCAAAACTTACTTTCAACAATCATATCGATGAAATGGTCAAATCGGCATCTAGAACCTTAGGTTTTTTAGTAAGAAATTGGGGCGGTTTTGTGAATATTGACACCCTGAAACTGTTATACATATCATTTATAAGAAGTAAATTGGAGTATGGCTGTATTATTTGGTTTCCCATATATCAAAATTCATTGTCACGCATTGAATCAGTTCAACGCAAATGTCTGAAATTTATGTTTTTCAAATGTAATGGATCTTATCCTCCCCGAGGTACAGACAACAAAATACTGCTTAATATGTTTGACCTTAAATCTCTCAGATTCAGAAGAGGTGTTGTCGTTTTATCCTTTCTTTATAAATTAATTAGTCACAATGTTGATTGTTCATTTCTTTTAAGTAAACTAAACCTATCAGTCCCCAGATTAGAATCCCGTTAAAACAACCTCTTTTACTGCGATGCTCCTCGTACAAACCTTATGATAAAGTCACCAATCTTTAATATGTGTAAAACTTTTAACACCATTTCATCTTTATGTGATGTCAACTATGATAGTTCAGCTAAAATAATTCATATATATGAAGAAAACTGTGCTTATTAAATTAGATTATTTCATAACACCATAATATATTTTACTTTTATGTATGAGTTTTCTTGTAAACTCTTAATGTAATGTTAATGACTATGTGTATTGCAAATTTGTGCATTTTATATTACAGTATACTTAGTTTTAAGCTTTTCCTGTAATTGGGTGCTTTAACCTGTAGGAAATAAATTACTTATTATTATTATTATTATTAAAAAAAAAGTTCCTAAAGAATGTAAAAGTCGTTTTTTTTTATAACTCTATAAACAACCAAGATATTGACATGTGTCTAAAAGTCGAAAAATCGAACTTTTGTTTATAACTCGAAAATAAAAGCCGATGGAAAATTTTTGTTTTCGCCAGTGAATTTGTCTCAAAAAAAGAGATACATAATGTGTCTTTCATTTTTTCGTATCTCTTACAGTTACCGAGTTACCCTATACAAACATCGAAATTTGCCTACCCTGTACGGCTTTTTGATTTTAACGAAAACTGATCGTTATTTAAAATTCATCAAAAGTGTGACAAAAAAACCAAATACACAGTTTCGATTATTTTTGTATGTAGTTTCATAATTTAGTATCCGAATTTGAAAAAAATGTATACAGGGTGAATTTTTTCATAGAAGCCCTAGTAATAAAAAATATTTAATCCGGTCCTGGAATCTTCTATCTTTGATTATGCATGTGAACTGCACCAAACACTCAAAATATGAGATAATTCTAGCAAGCTGTTTTAAAGATATGACCTTAAGAAATATTGGGCCAAATTCATAAATCAATTTGTAGTTCTATAAAAAAGAGTTCAGACATTTTTTAATAGCCACCTCGATAGTCATTTATAATTCAACTAAGTAAACTCTATCTACCATATCAATATGTTCCTTTCGTTGTGAATCATCCTCTATATACAGGGTGGTACAGTTTCCGAGGCACAAACTATAGGAACGTGTAGAGTATATAAAAATAATAGGAGTTTCTTCTATGAACATAATTCAAAAATGCACCACAAGTTAGATACAGGGTGTTGGAGGAGTTTCATTAAAAAAAAGTTTTTAATTTAATATCAAAGAGAAGAAAAAGCTATCGTTTTCTAATTTGGCACGCCGCCTTTATTTAAAGCTGCATTCACATTTTAGGTCAAAAATAATAACAGAAAGCCATTGGCGTAGAGACAGGGATCACATACCTCTTTTATAGAAATAAGTAGTACGCCACTGGATAATTTTGAAAAAAATGTAAACTGCTAAATTGCCCATGGCATTCTGAAGAAAAAAGTGTTAACCGTCAACTAAAGTATAACTGTGAAACAATTATTGTTGTAACTGTGACTTTTGAGATTAGTGTGATTAATTGTGTTATTACTTTTTCTTTGTAACTGTGAAAGTCATGCTGTTTAGTAACGAAGAATATGCAGATATTCATTACTGCTATGGATTATGTGACGGAAATGCTAACGCAGTAGTTCGTGAGTGTCAAAGACGGTTTCTAAATAGTAGACTTCCAGATTCTCGCGTTTTTATAAGAACACATTCCTATTTTCGTAACTTTGACTTGCGCGTAAATAATGAACCGAACGAAATTCGTAGAAGTAATAATCGAAATTGTATTTTTCAAGCTTTTAATAATAATCTGAGGCTGAGTTCTCACAGAGCAACTCAACACCTACAAATACAATCTTCATGTTTGGATCCACGAAAATACTCACGAAAAAAATCGAAAATGATTTTCTCCCTTGCCACTGGATTTCTTAAATTTAGTTTTAATTCGAAACGGAGATTATTTCTACAATGTTCGGAATTATCTCGAAATGTATCTCTAAATAAAGGTACAGAGCTTTTTACATTAGTAGATTCTACGTATTTGGTCGACTGTAAAAATTTAAATCTTAGATTTAAATTTAACTTCAGCTACATGATTTCGCGCCAATATCCATTTGGCTTGATGACGGTCTCGGATGCTAGGGCCAGGCAGGACTATTGCATTTTTACCCTAGTCATCGCTGTAGACCTGGACCGCACTCGTGCAGGGCGGGTTAGCTTACTTTACGAACGGTCCCACTCACAAATGTGAGCGGTGCCGAAGATTTCGGCCAACCTCCCTGGGTCCTGGCTGATGAACCCTGCTGGCTAGGGCCTCTTCTGGCGCTCTTCTGTCTTCGTCTTCTTTCTTCGCCAGCTTGTCACCCCCGGGGGTAGTTATCGGTCTGTCAGAGACTATGCGGATATTCTGTGACTTGGGATTGACTGCCAGTACACAAGGTGTCAATTGACACATTGTCATCTGGATCATCGGACAAGGTGAGGATGAACTATGCAGCTCTAGGAGATGAAGGCCTGAGTGCTTTCTTAGCACTTTCGTCCTTCACGGAGCCAGGGGGGACAACGGGCTCTGGTCGGTATACTAACCAGCGCCCGCAAGGTTTGTGGGAAGGTGGTTGGTTGCGTCATGTCTTTTCCGTGGGTTGGTCCATCTATAAGGAAAGGATTAGTTATACTTACCCGTTGTCCAGTAACTGTACATTCGGCCTCTTGTGCCTCTGTGCGTCGGATCATAGGAGGTGGCCTCCCTGATCAGCGGGTTCCTATGCTCCTCAGCTAAGGTGTACAGTTTCTTCGCTCTATCCCGGATGATTTTGGTGACTGGTGTGTACTCCAGGTCCCTGAAGATGTCAGCGTTTCTAACGTACCATGGTGCGCCCACCGCTGTCCTGTTTTCCACTGCTTGGATCTTCTTCAGATAGGTCTTCGCTTGGTATCCCCATGCTACGGAGGCGTAGGTCAGCTGTGGTCTAAAGAGTGCTTTGACTAGCAGAAGCTTGTTCCTTAGACTGAGCCTCCTCTGGTTCCCTACCATTGGGTAGATGGCTTCGGTGTTCTGTCTCCATATCAGGTCTTTCTCCATGATTACGCCAAGGTACTTGACGGAATCGTGCCATTGGATGTCCTCGCCGAACATGGAAACGTGTCCTGTGGGGGTTTCCCTTGCGTCCTTTCCTGAAGAGAATCGTCTGGCTTTTCTCCGCGTTGACTGCGACTTTCCACTTGATGCACCATTCTTCCAGAAGAGAAGCTGCCTCTTGGAGTCTTTTGGTGGCTGTTCTTGCTCTCAGGGATCTAGCCGTGAGGGCCGTGTCGGCCGCGTAGAGTGCCATAACGGTACCTTCGGCCTTTGGGAGATCAGAGGTGAGGACAGCGAACAGGTGGGGTGACAGCACAGAGTCTTAGGGGACTCCGGCTTCCATCGGTCGATACGTGGACACGCTGTCTCTGATCCTCATTCGCATCTGTCTCCCGTGCAGGTATGATCTAACTAGTTTGACGAGTGCAATGGGATAACCCATACTCATCATTTTAGCTAGTAGACCATCGTGCCAGACCCTGTCGAGAGCCTTCGCAACGTCCAGGAGTAGTGCCGCCATGACCTGTCTTTGGTTGAAACCTTTGGTGACTTCTTCGGTGATCCTGAGCACTTGGAGTTCCGTACTATGTCCTTTCCTGTACGCGAACTGTTCAACCGGGATGATTTGGAGCTCTTCGGTTTCTTTTTCTATTCTTCTTAAGATGACGTGCTCGGCTACCCTGCTCACAGCTGAGAGTAGGCTGATGGGCCTGTAAGAGGAGGGAAAGATTAGTTGCTTACCTGGCTTCGGGATGACTATGACGTCGGCCTTCTTCCACCTGTCCGGAAAGTATCTGAGCCTCAAGATCCCATTGGTGGGGCTGCCACCCCTTTCCTGGGTAGCTTCTTGAGGGCGATGTTTCCGATCTTGTCACATCCAGGAGCTTTCCTCGGCTTTAAGCTCCTTAGAATCTCCTTGACCTCCTCTGGAGTGGTCGGACGAATGTGATCCTCGTCTGGCAGGCGGAGCATCCGACGCACTCTGCGTTCCACGTCCTCAACCCAGTCCTCATCCTCATCATCAAGTTGGTTTTCCCTACACTGCAGTTCCAAGCTGTCCCCGAATGCTTCGGCTTTTTCCTGGCGAGTGTAGACAATCCCATTCTCTCCGTGGATTGGAGGCATCGGTTTCGGCCTGTTCCACAGAGCACGCTGGGTGTTCCAGATGCTCCTGTCCTGTGGGTCCAGCGATTCCAGGTGACGCTGCCATCCTTCTTGACGGTGTTCCTGGAGGGCAACTTTGACTCTCCTGTTCAGCGTATTATACGCGTGTCTATCCACAGGGAGTCTAGTCCTCTGGGCCCTTTTCTTCGTCCTTCGTCTGTCCCGAATCAGCTGCCTGAGGTCCTACGTGAAGTTTGCCATCGGCGCTGGTGCCCTTCTGGTCTCCGTCTCTGTGGTGCTTTCCTCCATCGCTTCCTGGATCTGGTTTTCCAGGGAGGTAATGGCCCTCTCCACATCTTCCTCGGATTCGATCCTGGGAATATGTGCAATGTTCCTTTGCAGTGCTGCACGGAACAATTCCCAGTCTGTCCTCCTTTTGACGGAGGTCCCAGTGTCTACATCATCCTTTTCTCCTAGGTCCAAGAAGATCGGATTATGCTCGGTGGAACATTCCGTCCTGGTAAAGATTTCCGCATTGAGGGTCATCCCCTTTATTATAGCGATGTCCAGCACGTCCGGTCGGTGGATCCCATTGTCGTGCGTAGACTCGTCCGGTCCTGGTGCCTGCATGTTGCCAGTGTGTCGTCCCAGGAACCTCAGCAGATCTCTTCCTTCAGTGTTGGTGACTCTGCTGTTCCATTCCTGTGACTTGGCGTTCAGGTCCCCTATGGCAAGCACCTGAGTCCGGTTCTGGAATATTGCATCCATGTCCGAGTCCAGGATCCGGCTTCGGGGAGGCTGATAACAGGATACCACTTGGATGTCGCCATTTCGTGCCGTTGACATTATTACGGCAGTGGCTTTCAGGTTTTCCATGTTCGGCAGCACGATTGGATGGTGGTCGATCGACTTCTTTACCAGCAGGGCTACTCCTCTCATCGGCCTTGTTCCAGCGTAGTTCTTCCTGTAGACATGGTAGCCAGGGAAGTTGGCTGGCTTCAGTGGCGTCATCTTCGTTTCCTGCAGTGCCAACATGTCTATGTCGTACCGGGCTAGGAGTTCCTCCACTTCAAGTTTTCTTCCTTGTAGCCCGTTGACGTTCCATGAGGCGATCTGCAGGAAGTTCGGTTTCACCTGAAAAGACATTACAGATTAGTAAAGCCTGGCATCTGTGCAAAAAATGCGCTCATTGCTGACCACATTTGTTGCATCTGTTTGAGCACCGCGGTGAGGTTTTGGGCCTCCACGGGTGCTCGTTGTTGCCTGGCAGGACCAGCGCTTGGCCCTGTGTTACCTTGAGCTACCCTAGCGTAGCTCAGCCCGCTTGTGGCGGGTCTTTTGGCCTCCCTCGGTGGCTGTTGTTTCCCTGGTGCCTGCTTCTGTAAGGGTCCTGCAGGCTTCTTTGGGTATTTGGGACATCCCTTGTAGCTGGTTGGATGCGCTCCCTGGCAGTTTGCGCACCTCGCTGGTACCTCCTTCTTCTTCTTACACTGTTCGGACCGGTGGGCCTCACCGCACTTCACGCACTTGGGCTGTGCGGTGCACCTACACTGTGCATGGCCGAAGCGCTGGCATCGGCGGCACTGAGTGACGCTCTGTTGCGCCCTTTGTCTTTCGGTGCGTACTACTAGGAAGCGGCACCTCGTAACGTCCAGGATCTTCACCTGTTCCAGTGGTACTTGGACTAGTATCAACGGAATTTTCTGTTTCGTCCTACGCGACGTCATCCTTTGGACCAAGCTTGGAGAGAACCTTGCTCTACTAGGTCCTGTTTTACATCCTCACAGCTCACTCCACTTGGTATTCCTCGAATAACCACTCTGAGGAGCCTCTCGTCTGGGAGCGCATACGTATGGTATTCCCTCTTTTCCTGAGAGAATAACCTCCTCATCTTCCTATAGTTCTCGCTGGTAGTAGGTTCTATTGAGATGCCTTCGCCAGTAACTTGGGCCTTCTTAAAGTTGATGTTTGCCCCCTTCAAACGCTTACTGACCACCGTCCATGTCTCCTTCTTCCTGAGGACGACTGGTGGGATTTTGGTCGCTTTGGCTTCCGTATTTGTCCTGGACTTAGGGCCTCTTGCCGGCCCTCGTTGTCCTTGTGGCCCGGGCCTCTTGGGTCCTGGTTTGCTTGGGCTCCTCTTCGTCGGAGTCCAAGTTTTCTTTACGCTTCTTCTTCGACGCTGTCTTGGCTGTGCCAGATTGGGCCCCTGAATGGCCCTCAGGAGTTCGTCATGTTGGCGATCCATCCTCGCCTGTATTTGAGCCATCCTTTGGCTCATGTCTTCGATCTGCGCTCTCAGTGCCTGGTTTTCGGCAATGAGTCGCAGCTTTTCTGGGTCCTCGATATCCATATCACATGGGGTGGATGCCATGGAGCTTCCACTCTGCGAGGCCTCGTCGTCTTCTCTTCTGTGGTTCGCCATACCCTCCTCCTGGGTACGTGTAGCCGTCCTATCTGAAAAAGAAGGCTGTAAAGGAAATAAAGTGGTGTACACAAATAAACAATAATAAGTGTCTCCAGGTGGGAGACTTTATTTATCTTTTTTATATTAGCGTCTCGAAAAAGACGACTAATATTTCTCCTATTCTGAATTCTTTTCTCAAATTTATATTAGTGTCTTAAAAAAGGCAATTAATATTTTAAGCTTGACCACGCCAACCGTTGCTTAACTTTCGTTAGCTCCGACTGCACCATTACCATTTAATACTTTTATTAGCTATTAATATATCTACAGAGCCAGTCCTTAACTAAACGGCTCCGACCGACCGTTGCTTAACTTTGAATATCACACACACGTTACACGTAGTTCGCTTCGCTTCTCAACTTGTTGCACTCTCACAGGTAGACCGCACACGTCGATTGTTTGTTGCTGATATGATTTCTCGAACATTAGTTAGTTATAAACATGGGAGCTTCTAACTTCGAAAATGGAGAGGTCCAAAAAATAAAATCAAATTTTAAAAATTTCGTTAGTAATCACATTTGTAAAGTTCAGATTTTCAATAATTATTTTTTTTTGTATAATAATTTTGTTATTCTGTCGGCAGAATTTAATTTTACAACGAGCTACATTTCATTTGAATTAAATTTTTTGGTTCAAAGTTAAGATACACACTCATAATGCGTTTGTGTAATCAGAAGAATACTTCCTTTCAGAAAATACCAAAAACTACCCCTATTGCCATTAAAAAAAATAATATCATATATCGCTGATAATATGCATAAATATGCTTAATTTGTACCCTCAACATTTTATTTTTTTAGCCTTTTACTTTAGATTTAACAAGGTCTGGTCCATACACTTGTCGTACACTGTAAACAAAATTGTTGCGTCCGCTCCTGACAATTTCTTGTTCCTAACGCAATTAATTTATTTATAAATGCAGCTCAAAAAGTTGTGGTGCGTGGTTCCTACCTGCCCCCACGTAGAACCGCTTCTGGTTATAAAAGAAAAATAACCCACACTGGAAACTATAAACTTTAGTTTAGGAGTTTTATACACTTATTATTATACCCTATGAACACTTATTATTATAACCGATGAATTGATGAATAATGATATGATATGTAATGCAGAATTTGTTGTGTTGAGTCAAAATCCAAATACCTATTAACGGCAACGCCGTTGTTAAAAATTGTTATGCTGTTTTTTTACATTATAAAGACAGACAGTTTGCATTTGTAAAAAAAAATTCCAATAATTTTTAATATTTTTGTTAAAAAAGTGTGTAAATATAAATGTGAGTAGTCAGTTTGTTAGTTTCTTTTATTTTTTACGTACATAGGTATGTAGTTAACATCATTTTGTTTACTATATTTGCAATAAACTGTTTTACAATGATAACCTCTTTTTTCTGACTATGCATCCGGTGGCATTAATAAGAGCGCAATGTTGCATAACAAAATATAAAATTTGGTTTAATTTTAGTATGTCTAAATTTTTACAGCAAAGCATATCACAATTCCGCTTAAATTTGTCAAACTACTAAAACCTAATTATCGAGCTAAAAAAATAAACCGCATATAACCGATTCTATAACTTGGAGAAATTTAGATAAGAGTTGCAATGCGCGCCTTAAATGTTTCCTTTTAATGCTGACTGCGATATAAAACCATAATAAGAAGAGATAATTTTTATAGTTGGTTAGAAATCATGGCTACGATGAAGATAATCATGAATATTTTATTCATTTCTACAAGTGTGTGTTTTCAAACAATAGGTAAGTGAAGACATATTTTTTTTGTATTTTAAAGTTATAAAATTTTTGGTACATACGTCTCAGAGGTGGGGATATTAGAATAATGAAAACAAAACTGTTATTTTAAATTTAAGATTATTAGATATTTAAAGTACAGGATTGTTAAAACTTTGTTGAGAGGCATAGAACTTATAATTTGTAAAATTAAAGTTTGTTTGGTTTCTCAAGGTGTTTCCAAAAGTTTTAAAATATGGTTAAATGTGAATGTGTTTCGTAGCAGCCTATTAATGCTTCTTTTTTCTTCTATGGCCTTACATGTATAATTATTCCTCGAAGATTGATTACCTAAAAAATACCGTTACCCAGTTTAATACTAAAAAAATAAGTCTCTGTAATACGTCAAAGGAATAGTCAAGGCACCTGTGAGTCAGAAGGTGTATTTTGGCAATTGGGATAAAACGAATAAAGCAATAAAATAATATTTCCCTAACGTTTCGGAAACGTGGTAAGTACCTAAGATCTAAGAGAAAAAAGTTTAATGAAAGTGTAGGTATATGCAACCTTTCATATAAAGCGCTAAGTCCTGAAAAATGAAACAGCTCTGTATTTTTCGCGGGAGTGGCTTGTCCAAACATGTTGAAAGTGGCACGAACGTGCACTGTCAAATTTAAAAAGACGGAGTTTCATTGTGGCAAACGAATTTAATGTTTTACATAAAATTCTTGAACAACGAAATCTCGTTTCAAGGCCATTTCAAAATTTTTATTTCTAATGTGCATTGTTGGTGATATACAAATATAGTTTCACATTTCACTGTCGTTGAATACTGTCGAATGGTACCTGGTAAAATGGTAACAAATAAGTTTGGGGATAATCTTTTTTTAGATGAAACTCGAGCCTTGAAAAATGAAACAATTTCTTCATCGTGGGGTGGCCGTATAAAAATTTTGGAAGGAAGTGACAATTTCAAGTAAATTCAGTTTATTGTAGCAAACGATGTTAATTGAAATTTTTTTCATGAAAATTAAGCCTTCTATAATAATATCACTTTCTTTCTTGAAAGAACACACGCTACAATATTTTTATTAATTTTTAAAAGTAGATTTCATGTCCAATTTACACTGATAACTTTAAACTGATCAAGCTTATTGTATCAGATGAATTTGGTCTTCAAACTTTTTTTTACAAGCTCAAGTCATCGTTTGGTTTATGAATAATGCGCTGGGTTTTCCAAAAGTTTTAGAATTTTTAAATTTAGCTAACTCTTCATATTACCTGTAGCCTCTAATATCTCAAGCACTGTCGACTTTAAAAAGAAACACATTAAGGCAGGGCCGGACTGGGCCTGGAGGCTCGGGGACCCCACCTCTGCATTTTTCGGCTCCCAGGCGCAACGACGCTAAATTGAATGTTGAATATAATACCGAAAATATGAGCGACATACTAATACTACACTATACACTGTAACAGCCAGCCGTAGGGTACGCCGCCATTAAACCAGACGCGTCTTAAAGAATACGCGCTAGTGTAAACACATCCCACACCAATCAACGCCTGCGCCTGGTTTTACCTGTGGCCTCTGGGTGCAGAGTTTTCAGATCCCCCCAAATTGGAGTTTTTAGCCATTTAGAGGAAAATTTGGTGGCTCAAATGAGGTTTTTGTTGGAGGTAACCTGTTATTTGTGTTATTTTCGAGACAGAATAGTATTATGTAAGCGGGCAATGCTTATAGTTGCAGAAAATATACTTTCATCATTTTATACTGAAGATTCCACTTATCAGTAATTTAAATAAAATGGTCGTGACGTCTAGCCTGTTGAACAGCAACTAATTGATCGATTACCTAAAGAGGGCTGTGAATTTGGTAGCTTTGT
Organism: Rhamnusium bicolor; assembly: GCA_029963845.1. Lineage (NCBI taxonomy): Eukaryota > Metazoa > Arthropoda > Insecta > Coleoptera > Cerambycidae > Rhamnusium > Rhamnusium bicolor. The sequence continues at coordinate 13,725 of JANEYF010001172.1, forward strand.
GGGTTTTAGATCTTAAGGTCTTTTCTAAATTTTAGTTTTGAGTGAATATGAATTGTACTGTTATTCAATGATTATTAAAACTTTACGTTTTATAATTGAATATCTGTATTAAAGTTTGTAGAAATCTTTGTTAAAGTAGCTAAGTAGCTATGTTTCATTTACCATTATGCCTAAAGAAAAGGAATCATACATGCGCTTTAGAGAGTCTGATGCATAACTTGAAAGGTATTTATAGTAAATATTTTATGCATAAAATAAAAGTTGGTGTTCCATTGATTTAGGTTATAAGATTGTTACATAATTGACGGATTTCTTAATTTGATTTTTTTTTTAATAATGGTTAGGGAGATTCATAAAATCCATCTGGCAACTCTAGGTGTCCGCGTCGAGCATCGATTTAAATTAGTAGCATCTAGATTTGCTAATATGTATTATTTAGGTTGTCTATCTTTTTCCAAAGTAAAATATATCTTAAACAGATTAAGATCTGATCCGACTCAAAGTCATCTTGCGTCGATCATGTTAATGCTGCGGAAAAACATGTTTTAATCCGCGCTTGAGTCAAGCATGGATTCAAATTAGTAGCATATAAAGATTTACTAACACTTCTATATATATATCGTGCTCCAAACTAAAACATATTCGAATTAAACCACAGGAAATTTAAGAGACTTTTATTTTAATAAATTAATATTATATATATACCGGGTGGGGCAATGGTGCATCCGACTTCGATATATCGAGTTCCATGATAGCTAAAAACTTGATTTAGAAACATAAATAAACTAGACAAAAAAATCTATAACCGGAAATTATTTTCAAAAATACAGGGTGAGCCAAGACGATTCTACAGTCAAAAAATTTTTTTTTAAAATGGAAAGCCATGTATATCAGAACATTTTTTTGAAATCTCTTTGTGGCCTCATTCCACTTCTATATTATTATTGACTCTTCCAACCACTTGGATGTAATGATTTTTTTTGTTGAAATTATACCACATACACATGTATATTAAAAAAAATCATTACAGTCACAATTATCGATTTTAAGAAGAAATATGTTAGTACCAGGTATGATATATCTGTGTGATGGCACTTAGCCATTTTCACTTCCTAAAAGTGTACAGAGTGGCCAAAAATAATTTTTAAATTCACAACTATTTGAACTGAATTTTTTCAGGTTTTTCAAATGAAACACCCTATCTATTTTTGGACGATGTGATGTAGAATTGAAAAACGAACAGTATGCTGTATTTATTGAAAAGTAACTGCAAAATTAGGCATTTTTTTTGTAATTCATGAGTAGATATTATAAAAAAGTGCTCCACATGTTGCCCATTTTGATTGACACACATTTCTATGCATCTTTGGAATGAGGTTTTTACTGTTCATAAAATTGCCGGAGTGATACTTCTAAAAGCATTTATTATCCTTTCCTTAAAATTTTGGATTGTTGTTGGTGTGATGTTTTTATGGGCATCATGTAACATATTTATTATAATACCTTCTCTTGAATTATTTGAAAAAAATTTTCATTTTTAATTTTAATTGCTGAATTTTGCAGTTATTGTCCAATAAATTGAAAATGGTCACAAATAGCCATAGGAATGTATATACAAAAAATGTTCGTTTTTCAATCCTACATCACATAGTCCAAAAATATCTATTTAAAAAAAATTGAGAAAATTCAAATCAAAAAGTTGTAAATTTAAAAATCCTTTATGGCCACCTCTTATGATGTATGATGTCTCACAATTGGTAATAACTTATTTTTTCTTAAAATCGATAGTTGTGATTGTAGTGATATTTTTAATATACACATGATATAATTTCAACAAAAAAATCATTACGTCAAAGTGGTTGGGAGAATGTCAATAATAATACAGGAATGAAAGTAGGCCACAAAGAGGTTTCAGAAAATGTTCTGATATACATGGCATTTCATTTAAAAAATGTTACTTGACTCTGTAGAATCATCTTGGCTCACCTTGTATATTCGAAAATAATTTCCGGTTATAGACTTTTTTGTCTAGTTTACTTATGTTTTGAAATCAAGTTTCTAGCTATCATAGAACTCGAGATATCGAAGTCGGACGCAGATATAGTTTGCATAAGTGAAACTTGGAGCGGTGATACAGATATTGAGGCTATAAATGTATTTGGTTTTAAAGTAGCAAATTATTGTAATAGACAAGCTTTTTGCCATGGAGGTGTTATGATATTGGTGAAAAATAATATAAACTTTACTAAAGTAAACTTGTGTTCTGAATATAATATTGACAAAACTTTTGAATGTGTAGGTGTAATTGTAAAAAAAGGCAATCAAAATATTTATATATTATCTATTTACAGAAGTAAAAATAGTAACATTGATTTATTCTTTATAAAGCTAGAACAATTTTTACAATCAATTTCTTACACATATCAGCCAAGTAAGATAATTTTGTGTGGCGACATAAACATTGATTTTCTTAGCTGGATAACATCAGGAATTAGAGTATCATCAATCAGGTTAAAAGAAATGTTTGTTTTGAAAAAGCAAGGTTTTATTAACACAGAATATTACAAAAAATATAAAACAATATACAGATGTACAATAAGATTGGCAAAAAAGTTACATTACAATAATTTAATTTTAAATTCTGAAAATAGATCTAAAACAGTATGAAAGATTATTAACAGTACTATAAAAAACAAAAAAACTTCTGAAAATTATAGTCTATTGATGAGATTAATGATAAAAAGGAAATTGCTAATGAATATAGTGACTATTTTGTAAATTTACCAAATAATTTATTAAATAAACAAGGTGGACAAACTTATAAAACCGAAGTTAATTAAAACAATTTCACAGACAAAACAATTTTTCTTAGTGAGGTGCTTGAGTCTGAAATTATTAGCATAATAAAAAAATTAAAAAATACAAATTCATTGGGGGCAGATAATATCTCAAAATCAGTAAAAAAGAAATGTGCAAGGTATCTTGCGAATTCACTATGTTATATTACAAATTTATGTATAAATGGTGGATGTTTCCCAAATGTTTTGAAAATATCTAAAGTTATCGCACTCTATAAAAAAGGCAATCCACAATTCATTAACAATTCTCGACCAATTTCTCTTATCCATATTTTCCAAAATAAAAAAGTTCTGAGTAAACGAATTTAGAATCCAACAATATCCTATCACCTAATCAACATAGCTTTAGAGAAAAAATCCACAATATCTGCTTTATTAAATATTTTAGACAATATTTATAAAGAATTAGATAAAAATAATAAAGTTTTAGCGCTTTTTATTGACTTGTCTAAAGTATTCGATTGTGTAGACCATGAAATTCTCTTAAATAAAATTAAAAAGTATGGGATAGGAGGAATACTCTTATTTAAAGATCATTTGAGCAACAGAACAATTTGTTCAATATTTTGGGGAAAATTCAGACATGCTAAAAGTAACAATAGGTGTCCCACAAGGAAGTGTCCTAGGCCCCCTGTTGTTTCTGTTATACTGTAATGATTATGATAATTACACATCGGCATTTTACACTACATTTGCAGATGACATAACTTTATTATCTGTCCATAAAAATCAAACAGAAATGACTTGTTTAGTTAATAAAAATCTTAAGGATATTCACAAGTACTTGCAGTTAAATAATCTCATAATGAATCAAGAGAAAACGCATACTTTACAATTTTATTTCAATTATATAAGTAGCCCCTTAGTTACATTAAATGGGAAATCTTTAGAACAACTAAAAAGTTTTAAATTACTGGGTATTCATATAGATTTACAATTAACATGGAAAGATCATGTAGATTATGTATGCAAAAATGTGCAAAAGATTGCTTTGCCCTTAAAAAGATTAAACGAAATTGCTAGCAAGGACACAGTGAAATTTTTTACCATTTCAACTTTGAATCTGTAATGGGTGTTATTTTATCGGTCACCAATTTAATGTGATTTTAATTATCAAATAATTAGATTTGTTCTCAGAATATCTGTAATTAGATATGGAATAATTTGTTGGGGAAATGCGTCCGCAGCCAATAGAATATTTATATTACAAAAGAGAGCAATACGTTGTTTATTCGGTTTAAAATTTAGAGAATCATGTAAATCAACGTTCATCAGGGAAAAAATATTAACACTTTCATGTATTTATATTCTAGATATGTTAAAATTTGTAAAAAAGAATCTTATTAAATTTAATTTTCAAAATGAATTCCACAATTATTACACACGACATGGAAATAATTTACAATACGACTTGCATAGACTGGAGCTATATAAAGCAAATCCCTATTATATGGGCGTTATTCTTTATAATAAACTACTATTTCATATTAAAAACGAAAGTTTAAACAAATTTATTTTATCTGTGAAAAATATTTTACAGCAATATACATTTTATTCTGTAGATAGTTATTTATTATACACTTTCGAATAATTTTAACATTTATATTTGTTAAATTATGTTGTTTCTGTATTATTTTGTTTTTTTTTTGTTTTTAGTTTACCATTTGTATGACGTCCTATATCCTGTATTGTGATCCATTGAATGAATAAATTATTTTATTCTATTCTATTGCCCCACCTTGTATAATAAATAAAAAAATATTTTTGTTGCTTCTCAATATTATCTTCTATCCACACATCCATGAAAATAGTTCATACTAACATATTCAATAAGATAAGTGAAATAACAACATTATAACTACCAGTGAGCAAGTACGCCACAAATTAGTTCTCTTATTTCTGTTTTGTACATTAAATAAAAAAATACATATTTTTAATTTTTTATGTTTTTTGGAGATTTTTCAATAAAAAGAATTAATAATGTATTTTTTCACCAACAAAAATGTAAGCGCCTCCGGTCGACCAGGAGCCCGCGCCTTTTTTAAAGCCAGTCCGGCCCTAGTTAAGGTGCGTTTTGTTCCCAGAAAATTAGAATATGTTTAATATAATAATAATGAAATCATTGGAGTGAACGAGTATTTATAAAAAGAAAGATATTCATATACCGGGTGATCATAATTACTTACACCCTTCTTGTATAAAGGCATGAAGAAGGGTGTATATTAATAAAATTTCTAAAAATATGATCACCTCAATTGTACATAAACAATAGTTTTTCCTTGCAATCTTGTATTTATGTTTTATTAAAATGTCTAGTGGGGAATTCCATGTCGATTGTAACTTTTTGATATGACTTATCTTATACTGCTGCCGAGAACTTATAAATAGGATAATGCAAACCACAATCGACTATTACAAGTCGTTTTTTAATAGACTTTTGTTTTGTTAGAATCATAGGCGTCGCTTCTAAAATTTCTAGGAGGGGCGAAGCAAAAATTTTTAGAAATTAGTTTGAACGTTTCTTCACAGTGAAGACTAGAAAATATTTTATTTTTTGTAGAATAAAGAACACATCTGAAAAACGTATAGTATAAAAAATATTTGTTTTGTTCGCAATGCTGCAATGTTTCGGCATTGGCAGTTGGTTTAATTGCCAAAAAACGTATACTGTTTTTGTTTATACCGTGTGTAAAACTGCTAACGTGGCCAAATGTTAACAAAGACAATTTGACTAGATGGACGTAACAATGGGAATGTATTGTAGGTGGCTGGTGGGCACAAACTGAGCCCGTCATTATGTTCGCAAGGTGTGTCTTATTCTATCTCATTTCATCCTAGTTCGTAGCCATCCCTCGTATTCTTTTCTAATTGGCCACACTTCTAAAATATAGGGTATAGAGACGCGACACTTGTACAGGTGTATCCAATACAGTTTTATTGCCTACCCTTTGTTCACGTCGGCTTATTCCTTTATCGGTGCTTTTAATACTTAATAATAAGAATTCTTATATTATGTATTGTGCCTACTGAGTAAAAAACCCGAAACTAATGTACAATGATTACAGTTTTAGTAAACTATTATATTTAAAAAAAAACTTTAAAAACTTATAAACATATAAAATTTATTTTATTTTTGTTAGTTTTACTATTTATGTCTGTATCAATCCCAGTGGCGGCATTGGATAATACGGTCTTGTCAAAACCATGCGAGGTGCTGTTCTGGCACCTTTTTTTATAGCTGGCTGCAATCCTTGATAAAAAATTAGAGGTATCGAATTATAACTTAAATAAGAAGTTTTGTTGTAGGTACTTTGTATATGGAGGACTGAAAAATTGCTTTAACATTTATTTGTGAATGTTAATTTAGCCATTTTTAAAAAATATTTAGCATTGTAATTGATTGGTATTCATTATAGTAATTATTCCATATATTAATGAAAAATATTCATTATCCGCCAAAAGCCGGGGGCGGCCGCCCCTCCCCTTGGCAACGCCCATGGTTGGAACTTAGCTAGTATTTCTGTAAAATTATGTTATGCATAAGCAACAGATTTATTCTTTTGTAATTCATTAATCATTAGTATTACTGGATCGGCTTGGTGATGTGATGTGTTTTCACCCAAAACCGCGTAGGTTCAAAAGTGGTAGAACCATATCGATGAGGTATGGTGATTGAGCGGACCTGCTCGCGTCACCATCTTTTGAAAGGGATATAAAATTGTGGATTGTGTATTTACGAGATGTAACCACGTAAAAGATTCTTGTGCAAGTGCTTTTTTTATATCCTTCCAGGTCCGCCTGCCTGATACAGTCACGGTGACACTGCAGTCGAGGCGGCTTGTTGTATTCTTCCCTGTTTATAGTAAGGCTGGGAATATTCCAGATTTTAGTATTCGAATATTCGTTCGAAAAAATATTCGAATATTCGAACTATTCGAATAATTCGAACTATTTGAATACCTATTCGAATATTGGAATACTCGAATAATCCGAATTATTCGAATAGGTATCCGAATAATCCGGATCCTCGAATATTCATTATTAATAGGTATAGCACTGAATACTAGTGAATAGTGAATACTCTATTTGAGTATTTGGATAGACCACAATAATAGTCGTGACGTAAACCACTAAGCAGGCAATTTGATTTGCTTTCCATACCCACAATAGAATATGTCTCCTGTACATGTGCTTTAAGGGTCAGAATTATTCAGTTAGTATTTTATTTTAGGATTGAGGCGCTATTGTTCACATTTAACTATTGAAGCTTAAATAAAACAAAAATGGAGCTAGTTTATTATACTTCCGTGTCATAACTATTTTTCCTTTTCGAAGAAAATAAAAGTGCTCTAAAATTAGAATGTTTTTAAAAAAGACGCAGATTGTGAAGGTAAAACAAATACATGAAAAGTCAATAGTTAAATATTTACAGGTTTTCTAAAATTTAAAATTTAATTTTAACCCCTGCCTTAGTACAGTAAGAATAAGGTCGAGGCGAGAAAGAGATGGAATAGTTTGACTGGGAGTAAAACGTGCCACTAATGTGGTCTATTTATATATTTGGATTTTAGAATAGGTACCTACCTATACCTACTATCTACCTACTTTGCTTGGATGCAAACAGCATACCTATTCGTACATAATTTAATAATATGTTTTAATATTCAAATTTACTCAGATATAATCGAATATTCGAATACTCGAATATATTCGAATACTCGAATATATTCGAATATTCGAGTACTTATTCGATTATTCGAATAATTTCCCATTAGAATAATTCGTATTCGAATACTCGAATATTCGAATACTCGAATTATTCGTATCCGATTTCCAGCCCTAGTTTATAGCCTTCCTGTGATTCCTGTGTTACCGATTAGCCAATACAGTTCTATGACCGGTCGGTGTACAAGTGTTCTCGGGTCTGTTTTTGTGCCCCCAAAAATTTTTCGTCTTTTGCAGCCCAGCTTCTCGCATTGACAGAATATGTGTTCCGCTATTTCCAGCGTCTCTCCGCAGAGCCTGCAGCCCAGGTCACCTTCATACAGCTCTATTTATTGTAGGTGTTCCATCACTGGTGCATGCCCTGTGAGTAACCCAATTCTCAGCTAGATCCTGCTTAGCATAAGCAGTTGCTGAGCTCTTTTTGTGCACGTATCGGATGTGAATGCTTTGCTGCATCTTTATCCTGGTATGTTTCGCCAGTTTCTATTGTATTCTTTTTTTACCCAGTCTGATACGCATCTCCTTGCAGAGAATTAGTTTATGTATTATTTTAAAATAAAATAAAATATATGTACACTTCTTTTCATCTTTTTAAGACACTGAACTGTGGTTTCGTCATATCTAGGTCAACAAATATACTCAACGATTTGCGTTTTGTATAAAATAAAATTGAAGTATTTTGTTTAGGCAGTATTTGGTGAATTGGTCATTCTATTTAAAGGGTGTTTCAATAAGAGCTCAATATTTCAAGGTTCAATAAAACATGGTTTTCTGTAGCAAAGTATTGAAGTATTTATTGAATTATAATGTAGACATTTGGGAGTTATGTATGGAACAACACATCTGGTAAATGGCCGCCACGGCTTTGCTGGAACATGCGTACTCTTTTGGCAAAATTTTGAATAACGGTGTTGCAAACATGTGGTGGTATATCGTTGATATAAGGTCTAATTTCGGCCTTCAATACTTCGGTGGTAGCGGGCTTGTTGGCATAAACCTGTGACCTCAGATAACCCCACAGCCAAAAGTCCAAAGGTGTTAAACCGCAAGAGCGTGGCGGCCAATTCTGGTCAATAAACAGAGAGATGACACGACCAGAAAAAGACTCGTGTAAGACCGTCAATGTTTCACGCGCGGTATGGCAAGTGGCACCATCCTGCTGAAACCACATGTCGTCTAGAGTAATATATTCCAATTCAGGCACAGAAAACTGGATTATCATAGTACGATAACATTCGCCATTCACCGTTCCTGCATTACTTGCCTCGTCTTCGAAGAAAAACGGCCCAATGATTCCTCCAGACCACAATGCACATCAAACAGTGACAACACGTTTTAGATGCATTGCTTTCTCATGAATCATTCGTGGATTTTCTGAGCCCCAAATGCGGCAGTTTTGCCTATTAACGAAGCCATCGAGGTGAAAATGGGCCTCATCACTGAAAATGATTTTGTCTGCAAAATCGGCATTCACTTGTTGTTCAAGGATCCAATTGGTGAATTCTCTTCGCTGTGCTTGGTCTGTTGGCAGAAGTTGTTGAGTCAATTGGACTTTGTAGGTATGGAGATGCAAATGTTTAGTGAGAATACGCCGAAGAGTGGCTGTTGTAACGTCCAATTTTTGTGTACGATGACGAATCGACGTCCCTGGACTCTTGGCCACGCTCTCTTCAACTGCCGTGATGTTTTGTTCTTGAACGACCTCTACGAGTTCGTGTCGTATGTTTCACATCACTAACCGAACCAGTACTTTCGAAATTTTCGATTATGCGTTTCACAGTAGATGAATGAGGAACATTATTTCGACCGAAAATTGAACGCACTTTACGAATCATGGCAATCAGATTTTCACCATTTTGAGTTGTTCTATCGTGTATCTCCATATTTAATAACTCCCATCTGTCTCCTATCGACCTGGCATGTCATAATCTTGTGACAACATGACAGCCAAACTGGCGCGCAATTCAAATCGTGCGCTTTTATTGAAACACCTTTTATAAACAAACATTTAGGAACTAGTAGGGCATAAGATACGTGGTTGAAACTCCTACTCTGAGTAGCCCTTAAGAAGAAACCAATGAAATGTTTTTACAGAATTTAATTATCTCCACCCTCGAATTTGGCTAGTATAAAAATATACTTCTTTTGTTTTTTGTCATACGTTTTCCAATAAAACTAGGTTACTTATTAACATTTTGAAATGAAATAAAATTCATTTTATCATGTTTTCATTTTTTTGTTGTTTGGGAATGTTTCATTAGGTGTTTACAATAACTATTATGTCTGCATAAGAGCCGACCCAACCCGGGGGTTGGGGAGCAGCTCCCCTAGCCCACAGGCCCAGTCCGACCCTGATAATATACTATTATTATACTGATTCAAAATACCTGACGGAAAATGGTAAAGAAAAGTTTTTTTTGAAATATGTATTAAACAGAATAAAAATAAATAACAGAAAATATAGAAACGTAAATATTAATTTCAGTTTCACAATATTATTTAGGATTTAATGTAAATGTTAATACTTTGACTTTAAATTACCAAGTTAAATTTTCTGGCTTTTAACGAAATTAGGAATACCTGACATTTCTCTAGTTCTCAAAAACTTTTAAACTATTACATTTTAAACTTAATAAAGTGCTTTTTGGAATTTCAATCGTTTTATCTTGGTCTTGGGAATATGTGGTAGCTTTTTGTACCAACTTATTAGAGACAAACAAACGGAATTATTGTCCTCCATGACTTGCAGAAAATATTCTGTCAATAATGATTTTAATTTACAAAAACACACATTTTATTTGTATTTCCAGGTGCATCATTATGTAAGCCACGGTCTACATTTAAAATGGACTGCAATACTTGTACATGTAGTAGTACTGGAAAGGAATACTCCTGTACAGAGAAACGTTGTCTTCCTATTGTAAGTATTAAAATTGTTGTTGATTTTTCATTGCATTTTAGATTCTGAGGTAGTTCATGAATTCGTTTTTCTGGGTGTAGATATGAATATACAGGTTACAAAATTACATATGTAGCCAAATTTTACAGTAATTAGATGGGTTCAATATAAAACGAAAACTCTTTAAATATTTGGTCAATAATACATGTTAAAGGAGTTACACCTTTTCAAAGATGGGGGAAAAATATTGTTTGTGCTGTAATTAAGAAACCATAACTACGTATATCAAAATTAAGAGATTACAGTTACATCACAGACTCGGATATTTTAGAGAACCTTGTTGTATCACGCTGGTCTATCCTTTTAATATAGTTGCATCGTTTATAAATTTATAAATTTACTACAAAATTATGAGACGTCAACACTATATAACAGTAATATATGATCATCACCATTAAGCATTTATAACATCAAAATGTTTTGTAAATATTTCTTATCACATTGCGTACTTAGGGCATCAGTTATTGATGTACTGAATATATAAAAAAATTTGTAACGAAACATGTTCTTTACAAGTTGAAAATCTGCGTATGAATGTACATTAATTGTTCCGTTTTCGCGTATTTTACCATGTAAAACCTTTTGTTTCTTGAGTTGATAATTTGACGGTCACCTTACGGAGAACAAATATTTATATATATATGTATATATATATATATATATATATATATATATATATATATATATATATATATATATATATATATATATATATATATATACATATATATAAATATTTGTTCTCCGTAAGGTGACCGTCAAATTATCAACTCAAGAAGCAAAAGGTTTTACATGGTAAATATATATATATATATATATGTATATATATATATATATATATATATATATATATATATATATATATATATATATATATATTATATATATATATATATATATATATATATATATATATATATATATATATATATATATATATATATATATATATATATATATATATATATATATATATATATATATATATATGTAATGTGGTCCAGTTTTTTGTTATTTTTGTGACAGAAGAAAAATTGTGGATTTTGGTGTTTTGTGCGTGAGTTGTCACAGGACCTTAAAAAAGGGGTATTGGATTAATTTAGAACTTTTAGAAGATAGATCTGCTAGGCCTAGCTGCCAATTTGATATCGAGAATCCAAGGTAAGGTTGGCTTGTTAATTGGTCCTTCGAATTTGTATTTGGTCAACATTAGAATATTTCATATAGTCCACGAGCCGGGATTAAAAACTAATTACAGTTCATTTTTTAATTATTACTCACTAAGAAAAATAACGTTTGCATAGAGTTATTTTACAATATTTTGGTATATCGTAATATTTATTGTTTTACATTTAGTCGTCAAGGTCGTTGCAACCTTATTATTACCTGACAGATTTTTTAGATTCTGGTCATATGTCACTTCTTGATGTATTTCCTGAAGATCTAAACCCCTGTGTTATTCCTCATCATTGTGTTTTCACAAATGAAAATAATGCTTCGAAAATACGTGAAGTTTTTGACGCGTCGGCTAAAAATGAGAATGGCACTTCGCTCAATGATTCGCTGTTGATAGGCTCCTAAGCTTCAGAATGACATTGCTGTCATTCTTCTTAAATTTCGTGTTTATTCATTCGTTTTTACTTGTGATGTTCGGCAAATGTATCGCCAGATTTTAATTGCCGAGGATCAAAGGCGTTCTTAATTAATATGTTATAGATTTTCTCGTACATAACCTGTGCAAATTTATCAGCTTAACACAGTAACATATGAAGTTTCTTTGGCTCCATTTCTCGCCATTCGTACCATGTTGCAGTTGGCGGACGAAGGATGACAGCTCCTTCCCCTTGGCTTCTCAAGCTATTGAAATTAATTTATATGTAGATGATCTTGTTTGTGGTGCTAATTCGATAGAAGAGCGGTGGAATTTCAAAGACAAGTTTTAGAATTCTGTGGTTCAGGATGTTTTGAATTACGCAAACGGTCAAGCAACCATTCTTCTCTGTTAGAAACCCTCCCTGATGAATATGGCTCCGTGGTCTAGAGGTAACGTACTTGCCTCGAAACATCGGGGTCCCGGGTTCGATTCCCGGTCGAGGAACTGGAATTTTCTGTGAGAGAGATTAATCATAGTATACTCTGATATTGGGTGTGTGTTCATTGTCTCTAAATGTGTAGCCTTCTCCCACACAAGGTTATTCCAGACCTTCAGGCACAGAGTAAATCTGTGCTTCAGGGATAAAGGGGGGTTGTAATTTCATGTCAATAAAAAAAATATATTATTCGAAACATAGTTTGTCTTTTGACCTTGAAAAGGATACTTTTACTAAAGTTTTTAGCCTTCATTGGCAATCCTTGATAGATTCGTTTTCCTTTGTTGTGAAATCTCGTGAGTGGTGTTGTACTAAGCGTTCGATATTATCGGAAATAGCTTGTATTTATGACCCCCTTGGGTTCTTGTGTCCTGTTATATCTCTTTGCGTAACGTCTCATATAGATATTATGGATTTTAGGTGTTGGATGGGACAATGCTCTTTCTCCCAGAAATTGTGAACAAGTGGTAGTAATATAAGGCTCAATTACCAGGTATTGTTTCAGTGCAAATCCTCGAGCTGTAAAACCAGATCACACGTCTGTGTTGTGTCAGCTTCATTCTTTCTGCGATGCCTCAACGCAAGGCTACGCCAGTGTGGTGTATCTTCGTTGTACCTACCCAGACGGTAGAGTTAACGTTTCGTTACTTTGTGCCAAATCAAGGACAACATTTTGTTATAAAACAAGGCCCTTTTTTAAATCTCATCTAGTTATGAAACTACTATAAGTTTGGTTGACTGGGTATAGACTTACTACAGTATACAGGGTGCGGTCTGAACAAACAGTAAGTTGATTTTTGCAATGCCAGATATCAATTTAAATGATGGATGATGGACTTAATACTATACTTAATTAGAAGAAGCCTACAATGTAATCATACTTTTAAAGTTAATTATTGCGAAAATGTGAATCCTATCAAAGTATGACAATTATATCATTTCTCTGTAATGATTAAAAAAATCGTATTTTAAAGTCAAATTTTTAATAAAGCTAACGAATTCAAAGTTCCATGTGCACCGTCCCTGACCACTTTCTTGAAAAGTAAATGTATGACCCTGTTTCGTCCTTAGTTTAATTAGTCATATTAATTATACGTTATTCCTTTGTTTTTGTTATATACAATAATTGTAATTAACGATAATAAAACCCTTTTTCATTTATTTTAAAACTTTAAGTTAAAATTATTCAGAAATTGCTAGGTAAATTCTAAGCTTTTCTACTCTGAAGAAAGCGCAAGAAAGTACTTACTTGGTAGCTTTTGTTGAAAAGATATACTTGTCAAGTATATCTTCGTTACATCGCTAACTAAATCTTAATTACATTTATACTTTTTCGTTTATATTTGCTTGGTATGTGTGTGCATATCCAGAGTTGAAGTCAGAGTCAACCCCATTATTACGGCCAGAACAGCTGCAATGAAATCCACAGATTTCCCACATCTAATGGCGGCTTGTGGATTTAGATATAATATCTCAATATTGGAGCATGGAACCCAAGCAATATTTTAAGGCACGACTATCACTACTGATTGAAGAAGTTTTGCAGAAAAAAAATGGAAAAAGATTTGAGAAAAAAGGTACAAAAATGCGCAGACTCCCAGATTACTTCTAGACTATTAGTAAAATATTTGCAAACTATTTTTTTCGTAATCAGAAGGAAATTTTATCACCCCGTTTTTGGTTTTCGAAAATTTGGATTTTTGTAGTCATGACACTTTGAAATTTAAGTTCTTCATGGTGTCAATTTCAAAATGTCATAACTTTACAAAAAAATCAAAATTTTCGAAAACCAAAAAAAAACGGGGCGGCGATAAATTTTCCATCTGATTATGAAAAAAAAAGTTTGCAAATATTTTTCTAATGGTCTAGAAATAACCTGGAGAGGCTGCGCATTTTTTTCGTAATTTTTTTTTCAATTCATTTTCTGCAAAACTTCTTCACTCAGTACTGATAGTCGTGCCTTCAAATATTACTTGGGTTCTATGCTCTAATACTGAGACATTATATACCATAAATCCACCAGCCGCCACAGCCCACATCCAACTAGGTAAAAAGATAAGACTGCTTGTACGTTCTGTGTCGTATATAATTTGCTATTTCTTGAACAGTCGAATGTTGGATAGGAAATTGTTCAACAGACCCTGTTTAGATCCTAAATAAAAAGTAACCTCTAAAGTATGATATACGTATCTGTTATGTGTTATGGTTTTTGAGTGCATGATAAACAATATTCTTTTCCTCCATCTTTGAAAAGGTGTAACTAATTTAATATGTATTATTGACCAAATATTTATTTTATTTTGACCCCATTTATATTGTATCAGTTTGGCTAAATAATTTTGGATCACCCTGTGCGTAAAAAGAAATCTACCAATTTAAAAAAGTGAAAAAACTTGATAGATGTATATTTTGAAAGACCTTTTTTAGAAAATTAAAAAATTTCATGAAATTTATAATACATTAAAGGATTTTCATTGAATCTTCCATGAAAATTAAAATTTTTATCCAACATTTATCAATAGATTTAGGTGGTGGTGGTGGATTTAGGTTATACCATATCGCAGTATTGGAGCATAGAACTCAAAACAGTATTTGGACTATTAGTAACTGATTGAAGAAGTTTTGCAGCAAAAAATTGGAAAAAAATTTGAGAGAAAAAAAGTTACAAAAATGCGCAACCTCCCCAGATTACTTCTAGACCATTAGTAAAATCGTTGGAAACTATTTTTCTTCGTAATCAGAATGAAAATTTATCACCCCGTTTTTTTCTGGTTTTCGAAAATTTTGATTTTTGTAAAAATTATGGCATTTTGAAATTTACACAATGAGTAACTTAAACCCCTCCAGTACTTATATGTACCAAGAAACCCATCCTCATCTGGACGCCTCCAGCCCAGGCTGTATCACTTCAGTATATGTCGAATATTAACCGTAGATAATTAGTAAAATATGGTGCAACCACTGCCTTCAATTCAGATGCTACAATCGTGGATTTGTGAGTTCTCGGAGTTAAAATTTAATGGTGCGAAACTCAAGTGTCAAAGGTGCAATATTACCGTCATGGTCACGATAGTCTGTAATTACTACGCATATGTTTTCTATTTTTATTTATGAGGATTTGATCAATGTAACAATTCAATTCAATGTTAGTGGCCGGAGTGCCTACACGTTATGTTCAGTGTTGCTCAGAGCACAGCCTTCTACCACAGAGTACTGCTTCTACGTAGAGAAGGGCGTTAAATCAGCAATAAACTACAAAATGTGGTAAGAATTTTTATAATTTTTGTATTACCCTCCCATGTCGATCCTGATTTTTACGTCAATGTGATCCGAAATAGAGGCTCTATTTATCAAGTTGTAAGTCTCAAACATATCTTCACGAAATTTTTTAGTTTTAATATAAATACTTCTTTATGATAATTTCCACTTAAAAGTTTTAATCTTCTCTGAAGCTTATGAAATATCGAATATCATATTATTGAATTATGCATATAGGTACAGGGTAGCGCAAAAGTCACTACGCTATAGGAAGACGTCTCTATTTTATATGCAGTTGACATTCAGTCTTGTCTCATTGGCAAAGTAGATATATATATATATATATATATATATATATATATATATATATATATATATATATATATATATATATATATATATATATATATATATATATATATATATATATATATATATATATATATATATATATATATATATATATATATATATATATATATATATATATATATATATATATATATATATATATATATATATATATATATATATATATATATATATATACAAAAATCGTACAATTAGCAGTGCAAAAAATATCTGTAAATTGTTCTTATAATTGCATGAACAAGATATTCGAAATTCCATTGGTCGAACATGCCCTGGGTCATGTTGTATCTTACTTATGACAACAGATTCGAATTCTGCTACCCCGAAAACCCTCTGGTACAAACATTGGAATTTCCACCTATTGCAACGTGAAAGTTTCGTTTTGAACGTGTCCCACCCCCCAGTAAAATTGTTGGTCGAAAAATGCAACTTTTTTACTTGAAGGAGAGAAGTTTCGAAAAATGGCTTCCGGGGGTATTCGGATACTCTGAGCACGAATATGATGTTACATTCGTGATAGGATCACAACCGATACAGATTTCAGAACCGTCTCAAATTTATGCTGAAAAAAAAACCGGCTCATTTGAAAATCCATTGTTCGAACAGGCCCTGGGGTACCTTGTATCTTATATTAGTTTCATAAACAAGTAAATGTATTTTGTAAACTCTATATTTAGCCTTTTTTTGGCCATCTGACATCGGAAAATAACGTCTTGAAGAGAATATTTCCTGTACATCTCATCTAAAAAAAGGGTGATTTTGAATGGCACTGAGATCGCCCGATTTGACTGCGTCAGACTTTGTTCTATGGGACTACTTGAAGAACAGAGTATACGTGAACCGCCCTGAGACTTTGGCAGCCTTGAGAGCAAACATATGTAACGAAATAGCCAACATGTGTCAGAGACGTTGATAAAAGGGATGACAAATGCAATAAAACGAGCCTGTCAGTGCATCGTCGTTAGATGTGGTCATTTGCTTTATGTAATTTTCTGCTCATAATGTAATACAATTTAATATTCCAAATAAACTTTTAACATTAAGCATTCAATTGTTTCATGTGTATTCTTACTAATATAAACGAAGTAAATGGGGCACGGACTTTCCCACCTTTTATCAACAATAAATCAGTCACGTTAATAATATTAATTAAAAATTAATCTTGACACTTATCTAGTTCTATGTAATTGTAATATCGAGACGATAGTTAATTTTTTAAGTTCAACTTTAACAAAAGGTTAAAAATTCAAGCTGGTTGGTACAGAAATTGAAATAAAAGAATATTCGTTTTTACCCCTTAAATTCGAAAGCAATGACTGGTACAATTTTATCCAGTGATTTTCACGTTTCCTATACCTACAATTGTGTGTCTTTATTTCATCAGAATTTGATACGAAGTTTGTTGATAGATTCAATCAGCACGTCATAAATATATTTTTTTTGGCGATGGCATTCTGTTTATGACTGTAATGCACGCTTTTCGTGTGTTACCTATTATGATCGTACCACATTAATCATATTTTAACCCGCAATATAGTAAATGTTTTTGTAGCCTAAATATCATCAATGTTTTTAATTTAGTAGTTACAATACCAAAATATTTGCTGTATAAAAGTTATTCTGTTTGTTATTGATATAAATAATTTATTTGCAGGAATATAAAGACAAGTATTTGGCAGAAGAGAATCAAGATGGTTATATCGTGCTGAGACCCAAAAATAATAACGATTATATTCTTGATGACGAAAATAATTTTGTTTTAGTTAATAGGAATAATAGAAGAACTCGGGATTCTCTACCTTATCCTTACATAAAGGATGAAATATATTCCAGTGAAGACGTTAATAATAATTATGATCAAATTGCTAATAATATTGACTATGAAAATGATGACAGTGATGAACAGAGTTACGATAATTTGGAAGAAAATATGGAAGATTTGGAAGAAACCAAACGAAGTGATAAAACTGATGATAATTTAATTGATTTGGAACAATTGTTTCTATAGAAATAAAAAACGAAACGAAGAGGGTATTTTTAAATAATAAAATGGATATGTTGTTAGAAAATTTTTATAAAATTTAACAATGTATTTTACACTCATAAAAAATAGTACTTTTAAGAAATCTGTACCTGCAAACAATTAATTATTTTTATTCTGATTCAGTTTCTCTCTTTGATTAATTTTGAAGTTATAAAGTGGAGGAAACACAAACAATTTTCATTGATAATTGAATATGACATGTATATCTTTGATGTTTTATTTAAATGTGTAAAATAACATCTAAGTCCATTGTATACAGGGTGTTTCAAAATGATGTAGCCAAACTCTTACTGTAAGTAGATGGACTCAATATAATGAAAACTTTTATGAATATTTGGTAAATAATAGATATTAAAGGGGTTACACCGTTCAAAAATGAACGAAGAATATTGTTTTTGTTGTAACTCAGAAACCATATCAAACTCTAGATATTACTTTTTGTTTAGCACCAAAATAGTGTCATACATTTACTTTTCAAGAAAGTGGTTAGGGACTTAGGTTGCATGTTTTAATAAATATTTTCGAATTCGTTGGATTCGTTAAAAATTTACTTTAAAATATGATTTTTCAATCATTATTATAGAAAAATTATGTATTTCTCATATTTTGACAGGCTTCACCTTTTCCGAGAAAATCAACTTCAAAAGACTGATTGCATTGTAGGCTTCTTCTAGTAAAATTAATATTACTAAGTATAGCAGGCCTCCATCATTTAAATTATTATGTCATCTGTTAAAGTGTATATAGTAGGTGGCAAGAATTAGAATAATGTTTAAACATTTTAAAGAATGGAAACCATTTTTATATTTAACGAACTTGCAGACATGTTTTTAATACTGGACGAATGTTTTGGAAACGGTAAGGCGGCAGTGAGAAAATCGTATTTTAAAATAAAATATTTAATAGATCCAACGGATTCGAAAATATTTATTAATACCCGCAACTCGAGTCCCATGTGCGCCAGACCGATTTCCTGAAAAGTAATTGTAGGACACCGTTAAGATCCTAAATAAAAAGTAATCTCTATATTTTGATATACGCATCTGCTATGGTTTCTGAGCTGCAGCATAAACAATATTTTTGTCTCTATTTTTGAAAGAGTTACACCCTATTGTTTAACACATTGGCGGGCAGTAATAACTTTGTTGGGTGTCCAGTGGGTATCTTCAGTATTTATAAAAAAATTGATATATTTTAGTGAAATAATAGTAGTTCTTGCATATTTAATTACTGTCTGTTTAAAATGAAAAAAATCAAATGTCTGTTATAGCAGTTCTGTCCCATGGCATCCTTCTTTTTTTAGCAGGGAAGAAGACTGCTATTGCAGACAGCATTTTTATTATCAAAAAAACCTGAAAATATGAAACATCTAAGAATGAAACTTTTCGAAACATGTTCCTTGACATAATGGAGGTAATCCTTCACATCCACAACAGCGCCAAGATGTTTGTCCTTTTTTAGCATAGTTTTCGGGTACCGGTATTTTCTCCAAGACATGTTCCAGTGGACAAGTTTTATTTGAGGGGGCAGATCTTTTTGATCTACTGCAGTTCAGTGCACCTTTTCGAACAAGCTGTCTTCCGTCTTTCATATCAGGAGAAATATCTAAAAGGCTCCTTATAAGAGATTCTCTAAATTCTAAAAGTTTTATGTTTTTCATCTTAGTGTTCTTATATATTTCCCGGAAAAGTAAGAAGCTGTTTATTACTGTTACATCTAACAGATGGAAAACGACTTTTTTTATACCATCTCACTGATTTACGTGGAGAACTATAATATGATGTTAGTTGGTCAGCTCTGTCAACTTCTGACATATTCATATTGTATTCAGATATTTCTCTTGGTTTCTTTTGAATTTTGCCATATGAATTGCGTACTTCTATTATTTCCAAATGATACTTTGTGGTAATACAAAGGACATCCCTCTTGTCTTTCCACTTTGATACATAAACTTTTCCTTGTCTTAGCCAAATATGATCACCCTTATTCAGTTTTTTAGATGTAACGTTCTTTGGATTCCCTCTTCTGTTGGATCTTATGGTTCCGGTGGTATGCATCTTACGTTGAAGTAACTTATTAAATAACGGGACACGATTATAGTAATGATCCATCACAAGATGATGGACTTTGTCTAAGAAATGTTCCATAAATCTAAAAACTAAAGAATGGAGTTTAGTTGTCTCGGCCTGTTTGCCCTTGTATATTTCAATATTGTGGGTATAGCCATTGGGGGAACAGTTTGAAAAATTTTATTCCATATTTGGCCTTTTTTCCTTTGATATACTGTTTAAAAGAAAGCCTAAAGCAAGAGCAGAGATTCATCCAGAGAAAGGACTTCATTTGGTGAATAGGCATTCTGATAGTTTCTGATTAAAATTCTTAATACTTCACTAACCTTATTCAATCTATCTGTGTTTTCTCTCTCCTTAGTACAATTAAAAGCGCGAATTAACTGTTCGAAACGTCGTCCAGGCATTGCATCCATAAATACTGGATGATATTATAAAGGGTCGTACGTAAATATTTTCATCAAAATAGGAAAACGCACTTGCGCCTGCAGAAGACCTATAAACTTTTTCAGTTCATCTCTATTAGTTTCTTAGAACGAAGAAAATCTACTATTTTTTGGATGAGGTCTATTGTTTATTTCCATTTTCTTGCCGTAGATATTTGTTTGAGTAACAAACAACTCCATAATATCATCAGTCCACAGACATTTGAAAATTTCATATGGAGACGGTAAGTTTTCAAAAATTAGTTTTAATCCTGCAGAAGAGTGATCAAACTCAAAATCTGGAATATCATTCACAGAATCCTGCCATTCGTCGTCACTACCACTGTCGGAGGTAGCAGAAACTTGGGAATCTTGATTTTGTGTAGACTTAATAGGCAAACTTTCATCCGAATCGCTAGATTGATCTGAACTTGGTGGAGTGAACTCAGGATCTCGATGGTCAGAACCCCCAAATGGATCGTCTTCCGAGGATTCTTCCCATCCATCAGATTCTTGTTCCTCGTTCTCATACTCATCAGGGTCAACCTTCTCATGAAGTCTTAGCAAGATTTCCTCTTCCTTAGAGTTCATGCCGCAATATCAACCTAGATTTTTTACCATTTAGCTCTATATAAAGAAATATTTTGTTATATTACAACTTACCAGCAAATACTATCATAAGAAACAAAACTTCCACAGCAAAGCACGTAACGGGACGCTAACACCATATAACAGTGTATACAAATGGTCTAAAAGTCTGCAACTGCAGACGCGTGACGTAGAGCAACAGCTGACAACACGTCATGCGCACTGAGATAATTTGAAGCTATGGGACATTCCCAGTAAAGTAATGTTTTCTACAGGGACACTAAACTTTAAACCACATATAAACTTTAGTAAATTGTATCTGCAATTGCAGACGTGGCCACAGACGTGACTAGAATATCGTCTGCAATAGCAGACATGTCCCTACATGTTTGCCTGCATATACAGACACGTCCGCCAATGTTTTAATATGTATTATTGACTAAATATTTATAAGAGTTTTCTTTTTATATTGAGCCATATTTACTGTAAGAGTTTGGGTACATAATTTTGGAACACCCTATATAAATATCTGAAAGTTTTTATTGTCTTCATTGTGCATATTTGCTAAATATATGTTTACCACCTTATACATACTAAGATATTTAGCTAACGCTGATAATTAAGGTAGTTGGTTTTATGTGTGAAATTTAGTTTCGTATACTTGTACTTATTTCTTTAATAAATAAAGATTATTATAAAATTTTAATTACTTATTGTATTTTTTATCAGTAAACAAGTATTGTTGACATAGCATGCTTATGGATTAAATAAATATAGAATCGATACATTGAAAATTAAGTTAAATATATCAATGAACACCGTACCCGAGTGTGTAGGAGCGCTTATACTTACTACTTGGTAGCAGGGTCGTTATGTCTAAAACATGTTTAAAACAAGGTTGCCGATATTACCCCTTCAAAGTTTCCTCCGACCAGTATGACTAGATCATCTGCATATGCTAGAACCTCAACCTCCCACAGTATGAGAATAGCGAGTAGGTCGTCCACAAGAAGTGACTACAAAAGGTGGGAGAGAACTCCACCCTGCGGGAATCCTCTTGTGGTTCTAAAGCTAACTGTTTCTCCCTGGAGAGACGTTGTTGTGGTTCTGTTTGATAGCATAGCACGAATCCAGTCGCTTATAGTAGACTCAATTTCTCTGGCAGCCACTGCTGCATATAAGAAGTTAGGCAATGCATTATCAAATGCTCCCTCTATGTCGAGAAAAGCTCCCACCGCAATTACTTCATTTGGGTGATCTTCTCGACTAGGTTGTTGAGTGCTAGGTATGTTGTTTTCCTGTCTGATAGGCATACTGATGGGTATTGAGGGGGTGATGATTCAGGATGTTCTCCCTGATATATCCATCCAGCAGCTTCTCCAGGCCTTCTCCAGTCAAGAAAAGATGTCAGGGTAA
Source organism: Rhamnusium bicolor (assembly GCA_029963845.1). Lineage (NCBI taxonomy): Eukaryota > Metazoa > Arthropoda > Insecta > Coleoptera > Cerambycidae > Rhamnusium > Rhamnusium bicolor. Next base: position 36,529 of record JANEYF010001172.1, read on the forward strand.
TTGGTCTAAGCGATTTAGGGGTTGGTTCTTTTCTACCCATTTTTGGTACCGTAAAACTTTTTGAAAACTTCATTCTGGCAGCACCACAGCATATAGTTTTTTACAAAATCAAAAATATTGCAGTTAACTTTCAAGCCTAAGGAAGCTCCTACGACATTTGAAAAAATCTGGAGCCCTCCAGTTTTGAAAAAAAAAATATAAAGGGGTTATTTTCAAGTCGCCCCGTCATGGGGCCTAGGAAATACATCCTTGCGTATAACGTCCTTATTATCCTTCTTCCAATCTCTTAGAACTTTCCTCCATTTAATTTTTATTGGCCTGAAAACACTAACGTCCAACGGCTGCGTTAGTTGCGTGCTGTTAGGTGGCAGTAATATGAAGCAAATATTATTCTCCTCACATTTTTGGACGACATCAAGCGAAATGTGACTTGCTAAATTGTCTCCAATTAAGACTTTCTGACCAGGAGGCAAGGAACGAATGTAGGGCAGTGCAATTTGTAAGAACCAGTCTTCAAATAGATTGGTCTCAAACCATCCAGAGCGACTTCTATTATATCTTGCATTAGTAGGTCCACTTTCCTTCCAGGTAATCCATAGGTAGTCCGCCTTATATACGATATATGGAGGTAACATAACACAAGAAGTATTCACACCTTAAAAATCTGTGTTTTCTTACCTGATATTCACCAATTTTTAAAATCCAAGTAGAACACAGAATAACAGTCAAAGCACTCGTAATATATTAGCTGTAGTATACTAGAACTAAGTGCGAGAACGGATAATTTTACTACCGACTGATAAGCAGTAGCACCTGTTTATGACAGGGGCTGCCGAAATTTTCAAGTCACCCCGCTATTTTCAAGTAGCCCCTTTGTACGGTATGTATAACCTTAACCGTCGACCAACTGGATGGGATATAGTTCCAGACTAGCTCTGAATAATTTAATGAGTATATCCATTTTTTGGATACCATTCTACTCGTAATATACTAATAATATAATTAATTTAGCATGAATGTTCTTTTCTTGTTTAATCTGGCAATAAAAAAGTTTTTTAAAATATTTTTCTTTAATTTAGTTAATTAAATTATAGCTATTTAATACAATTTAAATTTTAAAATACAATTTTTCGTGTCCTCTTCAAAATGTATATGTTATCACGTTTTTTTAAATGGTTTTGAGTTTATTAAAATTATATTAATATACATATTTATAGATTTTTTTGTAAACAAGAAATTATTTGTAATTAAAATAAAATCGTGATTTATTAGTAATAATTAGAAATTATTATTTAAATACTTTTTATGGAAACAAAACAGTTTAAAACTATTTAAAACAGGTTTTTTTGGCAAGGTGATTTAAATAGGTTTAAAACAAAAAAGTTTTAAACAAAAAATAGGATGTTCTGTTTCTTTGAAAAAAACATGTTTTTTATTAACCCTGCTTGGTAGCGAAAACGATGCTTCGATTCCATCCAGAGGAAAATTTGTTCCCGACTTAAATGATGTATGGAATTGTCCATGTCCTAAATATGGTTCTGACCTCACAAAAAACTCTAGGACTCCGTCTCTCTTTATCTAACATAAAATCTCTGATTACTTGATGACTAGAGAGTGGTTAAGAAAATTACCATTTATTGAAAGTAAGAGAATGGATGTTGAAAGAAATTTGATTTTTGTATAACACGGTTGTTTAATCTGTATGACTGGATGGCTGTATATCTGTAAATAAACACTTCAACAGACTAGGTGAATGGTAGAGTTGCTTCCCCGCTCGGCTGGTATAGTTGCCACGACTAGTTCAAACAGTGACATTTGCTTTAGTTAAATTTTAATAATATTCGCATATAGATAATCTTGATGATTTTTCGCTCTCAACATAATCTTAAATCTTATACACCTGTTATGAGTAATTTGCTCACTTACTGATAATTTAAAGATAAACCTTTTGCTCATGCAGGGGATAGACTATATGCTGGTCCTTTCACTATTTGTTTTCGTAAACGTCGAAGCGGTGAGACTTAGAACTCAGAAGGCTTCTTTGTATATATCTCCTCTAAGGCCTTTCATCTCGAACTAGCCTTGGATCCAGGATTGATCTATTTTTGTAGTGAAGTGAAAAACTACTAGACTTATTTTTATTGTTTCACTAAATATTTGAAATAATACACAGATTTATGATAAAAACACAAGACCCTTGAGAGTAAATGGCTACTAACACAACATTATATACCCAAAAATTTACAAAATAAACTATATACATTAAAAATTAAAATATGAGTTACTGTTTAAATAAATTGGAAGCTAAATTTTGTTAAAATTTTAACATAGTAAACGACAACCATACAACAGAAATAACAAAACAATTCATTTTGTGCCGGGGTTGGATTTTATTATCTCTATTTGGTGGTGTGCATTTTATTTTAATTTGGTCTAGAGAGATGTGTTGCTCCAATCTACAATTAAAATTTTGTAATGAAAAACGTATACCCCAAAATGAAGGTATTTCTCATATTCAATTTCCGTGGCTTAGCTGCAATATTGCCTATAATGCCAACTGTTAATATAAATTTGAAAATTTGTCATTATGTTGGAATAATTCGTACTTAAATGGTATTGAATTTGCACATCTTGTACTAAACATGGGGAATTTGTGCTAGATTTCACGTACCAGATAACCTAAAATTATACTAGAAAAGTACAATTGTACTAATAAGAAAAACCTACCTCAGATTTTTGTTCTCACGCATTTATTAAACCACTTTTCTAGTACGTCGATGTCAATGCTCAAGTGACAATGACACTAACTTTGTTGGCGCCAATTGTTAATTGCATGAACTAGTAAAAAATGTCCCTAGAGCGATGGAGGTCCTGTGGTATTTTATTTCTTCTTATTCCACCACTTTGGTGGTCTGTGGGAAGCAGAAATAAATCAGTAAAACTTCCCATCTTGTTGATGATCATGAGGAACTTAAGACGGTTTTTCATCAGTCTGAAGCGATTCTGAATTTACTAAATTTATGTCAACTTAGTAATAATCCAAATAACCGTCAGGCTTTGACTCCAGTTTATTTTTAACGTTATCCTCATTAAGAGCTCTCTAGATGACGAATTAATCTCTGTATCCATAAATCGTTTATCCAGATGTCTGCTGGTGCTACAAATTTAACGAAGCTTTAGGAAGCGGTGGCATAACGATTATCATCATACTCTGCAGCACCTTTTCAAATAGGCTGACAGATCTTACAAAATCATTCTCTATTGGCACCATTTCTGTGGACATTAAACAGCACAATATGTAGTCTGATATGGGGAACCTGATTATGAAATACGCACTGTTGTAGAAAAACCTTCACATCCTAATCGTATCAAATTAATTATTTTTTAATCCCACTCCCCCCCCCCCACTGAGTAGTCAGATAAGTTTAGATTTTATGATTAATTAAATAATTTCTTTATATAAGATGAAAAAAATATTCCTCTGACTTCCTATATAAATATTTGAAAAAATTTCACAAGTTTGATAAAAAAGGACGCCATAGATTACAATATATTTCTTAATAATACGAATTCGATGCTTTTACTTTAAAGAGTGTAAAAATCTTGAGTTTTAAAAAAGAAAACAGGAAATTATATAGTAAGTCAAAAGAATGTCAAAATTTTTTGAAAAAATTCACCTAGCAACAGGCAGATTCGGAATCAGCGACCTCAAATTAACAAAAAACAGTCTATTGTCTAACATTCTCCAGATTTGTTGTTAGACTTCATATTATTCAATGACCTTTCCCAGCCCATAATATTAGTTAAGTAATTTATTTAAAACAAAGAATTGATTCAATTTTCAATAAGAAACAATAACAAATAAAAATAAATTCAATAATGACACATTGTGTCAGATGATCAATGTCGCCTTGGGGTATCTAATTTCAAGCTTCATGTATACGAAGCTGAAAATTGTTGATGTTATCTGAGGTAGTGTGGTAAATTACCAAGTCTTGTACCGATCACATCCCAGATATATTCGATCGGTGAGAGATCAGTTGAACGGGCAGGCCATGAAAGCACATGCATATTAGTTTCTTCAGGTTCTTTAGTCTTCCAGGAATGTTCGGGTCTGTGGCAGTGCTCATGAAGAACTTCAGACCACCTCAACCAACATATTAACAGTTGTCACATTATGGTCTACGCAGTTGGAAATTTTCCTAAGTGAAAATCCGACTTCCCTCATACCAATAATCCGACCACGTTCAAAGTCATTTAATTGACGATAATTTTGAATTTGTCAAACTCTACGCATTGTGGAAAAATGTAAACGCAGAACTTATTAATTTTTACTAATAAGTCCTCGAAATATACACATTTTCGACATAAACACCATAACAAAAACCAAGATAACGTTAGAGTTTTTTGGAACTTTAATTGTGTCTTTGTTACACCACAAATATAAATAAAGTAATTTTATATAATTTGCTTAACTAATACTAGATGTTACGTTTTTTTTAACCAGTATATGTACAGATAATTCTGAATCAGAATATGAAAATTATTTTGTTTATGATTATCATAAAACTGATGCTGAATCTGAAAATGATGTACAGGATTAAAAAATAAACGACAGTAACATATTTGATGAAACTCAAGATATAATAATTGAAGGAGACTACATAAAAGAATGCAATATGAATATGGCACATGAAGTTAGTCAAATGGATATCGAAACAAATGAACACCGAAACAAAATAAATATTCATGGATGTTTAGACTAGTAAGAAGTTAAACAAAGTATTTCACAATATAATAAAAAGGGTTAATCTTCAACGAAGATTTTTTAAATTCGCTGTTGACGATTAAAGTACCAAATGAGAATGATTCTTTTAGTAATGATATTTCACAGGATATAGTTACAATTTGTAGCGGTTATTTCTAAAAGGCTATAATAATATTAATTACTTATTTTTATAATCTGAATTTCTCTAAAACCGACAATAAACATTTATTTAAGTCTACGGTCGATGTTTCCTAATATTTGACATATTCAATTCTACTTATAGAAACCACAATCTTAACATACCTTCCTGAAACACACTAATAAATAATTATTTAACTTTACAATCGGGGTTCTCCATTAGTGACATTTTTAATTCAACTTAGAATAACCTGCAATTTAACAATATATCAATGACCGCAGTAAAGTAAGGAATTTCAGTTCATCGCTTTCAACCCTTTTACATAAATACTCTTACCCAACTAACATAAAAATAGTCTTACCATACCTCTTGGGGGATACACATTACGTAATTTTCATACTTGTTTTGTTTTCGCTAATAAAAAACTTCTTCTGATTTCAAGTTTTATTTAGTAGCATTACCGCTATAATAATTAATGCTTCAAACATTTTAAAAACCAAAATGCAGAGTCCACAGTAACAAAGTGCTTCAGAAACAGCGCGTGAGGTAAATTGCGTAACAATAAAAGTTCTGCCTTTTGGCTAGACAAACCGGCTCTTTGGTTTTGCCAACTTCAGAGTCAATTTGTGTAGTACGGGGTAATGCGGACTTCTACCATGTAATACTATACTTGGACAACAAAGTCGCTCAGGAGATAAATTATCATTAACCATCCGGACACGCACAAATACAATACAATTAAAGCGGAATTAATTAAACGACTATCCATTTCTTAAGAATAACGGACTAGGCAACTACTAGAACACGAAGAGATAAGCGACAGGATGCCGCACAGTGATGCGAAAATGTCTATTAGCGGCAACATTTTTTTTTTTGAAAGTATTATATTTTTTTAGAGTGAATGTTGTTAGATGAGATTATGTAAGTATGTTAATGGATCCCTATGTAAAAAACATCAAATTATCTATATAGGGGTGTTTCAAAAATGGAAATGGATTTTCTGCATTAAAAAATAAATAAATATGCAAATTTTGTTGCAACCTGTGATTTGGGGGGTTTAAATGTGTTCGAACAACTTTTGTTTATAGTTTTTTTTATCAAAAAAATTAAGTAAACTACAAGAGAATTTATTTTCATAAGAATATAAGTACAGAAAATGTCAAGAATGTGAATGAAAATTAAATATACAAGCTAATAATAAAAATTAAAAAAAAGTCAAAGGCATTTGTGCTTCCAGAACAATTATTAGCATGATTTTCAAAAAAATGAAGGGTACTTCGCAGAATATTTGCATTTTCCACATTATTCATTTCAAGTTAAAATAGTATTAGCAGAATTGAAAGGATAAGGCACACTTTTTTATTGGTACTTTTGAAGGCCCTGTATTTCTGAAAACTAGTCACAGGATTGAGTTGGGCCTGTGGAGACTTTTCATCGCAATGATGAGAATTACATCTCATAAAAAAATTATGAAAATTTACCGAGACATTTTCCCACTAAAAGTATTCCTTGTCCTTTTGTATGTATGACATATTAATTTCCAGACACTTCGTTGAAATAATTATTTATTTCTACTTTATTGGAAAGATTTGGTTATGAAACTTGACAAAATATGAATGCATTTTTGGAGCAATTGGAGCATTTAGTACAAGCTTGCCTGCAATTAAGTTTTAGATTAAGCTGCTCTTAATTTGCATCAAAGTTTTTATTAGGATCTTCTGTGCTTCCAGTAGGATTAAAAGTAATTACTATGAAAAATAACAAATAAATACATTGTACCCTTTCCCAGGATAATATCAGTTTTTAGGTGGTTTATTGTTTACGTCAGACACAATAACTTTAATTAAACAAAATTTTACTGTAAAACTGGAACATCTATTATTACTTTTGCGAACTCGATTTTTCTTATTAGTACTTATCGAGGGAGCAATATTCGTTGAATAGAAAATATGACTTCGGGAACTCTGACTTTTTGCCGCTATTAGCCATTTTGGCATCATTAGCTGCCCATACATTACAGTCTTAATCGACCTCCTTGGACTGCGCCAGACTTTGCCCTTCAGTTATACTGCTAATCTATGGGTTATAACGGGTACATTCCTTCCTCATCAGTCTAATAGGCAAAGCCGGTGACGGTTTTCACCCATCGCTGCCATAATTTGACAGTGTTGTGCACGTGTTTGGTTGGATGATAGAATTGTCTGGCAGTTTTCTTAAGAGAAAATTTATTATTATTAGTATAGTATATAACGATTATTTAACGAATAAATATTATGGCGGATAAAGACATGAGATTTTTATCTAAAGACTTCTTAACTGATTTTATTTAGTTGTATGAAAGTTTTCCGTGTCTTTGAAAAATAAAATCCAAAGAGTATGTTAACAGAAATTTAAAAAAGTAACGCATATGATGAGATGGTAACGCTGTGGTATTATATTAAAACCTTGTTAAACAGAGTATAGCCTTTCTTTTGCACTGTTCATAGTAAATATAAATTATGCATAATGTAGTTTATACATACAACATTAGTTACCATGTATCTATTTAATAAGACTTTCGACTCGATGAAAGTCCACGGGCCAGGCAAAGAAATGGGATTTTTCAACAGTTTTATACCATTAACACAAAGTATTGGACTTCCACGGACTTAATAAACAACTTAGACCGCAAAACTTTATTTCATGTTAGTGGGCAATGAAAGTACTGGTCCGTCAGAGACCAAACCTGACGGACTAGACCTGTCATCCAAAGCATGTGTGTAAGACTGTAATGTATGGGCTACTATTGTGCGCCGTGACATTTCTCAGGCACTTAAAAAGCCTGGCTGTTGCTCACACTCTGGCAAAACCGCCTTCCTACATCAATGCAAGTCATACTTCGAAAACCTTCGAAAAGGAGTAGATCTCAGCATTACACATAGTACTTAAAAAAAGAGGGGGCCTGCGACCCTGCGGTGGACTATCGAGCTCTGAATGCACGAACTAATTGCCGATAGATATCCTTTCCGCACATGGAAGATTACACACATGTACTGGCCGGGAAAGTATTTTCTACTATTCATCTCGTTAGGACTTATCAACAGATATCAGTACACCTCGAAGATGTACCAAAAACAGCAGTCACAACACAGTTCGGACTCTTCGGAGTTTACCGCGATGCCATTCGCCTGACGCAACGCAGCACAAATGTTCAAACGTTCCATCGACTCTGTCTTACAAGGGCTAGACTTTTGTTATGCATATTTGGACAACATCCTGGTGGCATCAGAACACGAACAACAGTACCATCAACACTTAAAGTTAATTTTCGACTTAAGTGAGTACGGTATTGTTATCAACCCTGGAAAGTGTATATTTGGCGCTAACCAAGGGACTAGCCCACTACCTGAAAAGGTACAAGCAATTTTAGATTTTCCTAAACGGCAAGACGTGCAACAGTTAAGACGTTTCTGGGTATGATTAACTACTACTGTCGTTTCATACCCGACACATCTAATGCAAAACAGCCCCTGAACGAACTTCTAATAGCGCCTAAACAAAAGAAAGATGCCCTAATTAACTGGCCAACGGGAGAGAGAAAAAGCATTCAATGGGCCTTTTCATAGATTTTTTTATTGCTTTATGTGATAGTATTGTATAAAAAAAACTTAGCCACGTATTTTTAATTTTTTTGAGCACGATTTCTATCGAAAAAAAATAACAAAAGTACGGAAATAGCGCGCGCTTTTACGTGACGTCACGCAAACCCACCTTAGTGACGTCAAAGGACTTCACGACCTTGAACATGACATCGGTGTATTGCAAAGTTGGTTCTCTGCTTTTTGACAGTTGACGTCGAAATTGACTTTGACAGTCGTTTCTTTTTAGTTTGGATTGTTGTGTGTGGAACATGTTTATAAAGTGCTTTGTACCAACATGTACAAATAACAACATGAATTGTCCAATCAAAATTTTCGTTTACGTTCCACCAGATGAAAATGGACGAAAAGCATGGTTTAAAATAGCCAAAGTTGAGAAGCAGTTGACGAAAACCAGAAACATTTACTGTTATGAAGATCATTTTGATGTAAGAAAAGTAGTTGTATTTAGAAATTGATGCTAAATTATTGAAATTTTACAGTTAAAAGAAGATTCAGATTCGCATAAGCAACTGCGTTGTCACCGTACGATGCTCTTGTTGATCTGGAAATTATTAGACATTAGTAAGTATAATTGAAATAGGAAAAATTTTGTAACAACAATTACATGTTAAAATAATGGTAGTTCCATTATATTTATAAATAAATTACACGAAAAATAAGATTACTGATGACTTACCGTTTTGTTTTAATATTCCCGACTTCTGCTGATAAATAATCCAAATTTGACATGTAAAACTCGTCAACCATAATAAAGTCAACTTTCGGCAGATTTTCTGCATTTCCTTTAGAAAATCCTGGCTCCATTTTCTTCCAATAATGTGCAGAAATAAAGCAAAACACGATTCGTAAATGAACAACAGAACATAACCACAAAACTAACTGTAAACAATGTAAAATGTGTCAGATGTGGTATGACGTTAGTAGTATTAGGCGTTCTGGCAAATGCTACTAACATGATTCCGGTTTGTGTGACGTCACGCAGCTTCAAGGTCAAATGAGTGTTCAAATTGCCATAACAAATGTTTATTTTTTTTATTAAACAATGGGAGACTTATATTTCAAACAGAGTTGCACAAGGTGAATATCTATCAGTTAGCTTTCAAATAAACATATTTGTTTTGAGATTTTAGAAGTAGTGAAAAGGCCCATTATTTGAAAAATGGACTTGCAAAAGCCACGATGCTCGCACATCCTATAGCCGGCGTTTTACTTTGTATAGTAGTAGATTCGCTTTGCAACAGAAATTCGACAAGTATCCACCGAGACAATTTCCGTACTTAGATTTTATTACGCAATCTTCGTCGGACATTCGACATATTTCTAGCAAGGACAATGCCATAGCCGATCCACTATCACACATCGAGGAAGTTACCATCACAATGGATTCAAGGGAACTCGCATTATCACAAACAAGCGATCAAGCGCTGAAAAATTCATTTCTCCCAAGATAACTGAATTGGTTACTACACCATATATTTTAGTTCGGCACGATTCAATGCGTTTTTCAAAAACCACAATGTAATATAAATTTAGAAACATAATATCGAATACCTGTTATTTTGTTGAATTGGCATGTTACAATATAGTATCACGTGTTTGATATCCTCACAAACACCTCTACTCGTAGATTCTTTGATTGAAAGTCCAGGTAACACTTACTACTTTATTAACTAATTAATAATTAATAACAATAGATTAATGACTATCTTAACTATAATCACAATTAAACACTTTTAAGTCTCTATCTTATTTCTTCTTTACTCATTCACTTTCAACTTAGGACTGACTCTCAGCCCACCGTCCGCCTTATTTATACATCCGTTCACGCGGTCTAGAACGTTCCAGAATATTCCCGGCCCTTTTCGTACAATTCTAGTGGCGTAACACTGCCCCCTCCTTAATCCTGTATGTGCCGGTCAGCCAATTCATTATTTCCTGAATATTTGGCTAGTCTCTCTACATACATCACCTCATCTTTGATTTTTGGACTTTGCTGAACTCGGTACACGACGTCGTTTATTATGGTGATGATACCCCAAAAGGGGTAATGCTTTGGGGACCTGTCTTTCTCTCGTTGTGGGTTATATAGCCAGATCTCCCACCTGGAGACCTTCTGAATTCGCCTTAAGATCATAACGAGCCTTCATGCGATAACTTGCTATAGCAATTCGATCTCGTACCAGCTCATTGATATTCCTCAGCCGTTCACCAACTTCATCAGCGTAGTCATTTATGGAAAGTCACTCCTCATCTGGCGTACTAAACACCAAGTCACATGACAGTCTAATCTCACGTCCAAATATCACAAGGGTCGGCGTTTGTTTTATTGTTTCATGAATGGAGGCCCTGTATGCCATAAGAAAAGAGAGGTAAGTACGGTCTCAATCTCTCTAATGTTTCCTCAACAACTTTAGATAGGTGTTCCACCATGGTTTTATTATATCTCTCCAACTATTCCACCTGATTGTGGATGTAGGGCCGTTGTCCTTGTCTTACGAATTCCCAGTAAGAGACACATCTTCTGATTCAAAGTTTCTACCTTGGTCCCAATGCAACTTTAGGGGCACGCCAAATTGTTTGGCACGACATATTAGATTATCTACCAGAGCTTGGACGACAGTGGCTGCTTCTTGGTTTAGTATGGCATAAGCTTCAGGCCACTTACTAAAATAGTCCATTGTAACCAAGATGTATTTATTTCCATCATCTGTCATGGGAAATGGCTACGTTGATCGCAATTCGCTCAAAAAGGAGCCCTGACGTTATATTGTTTCATTTGGCTATTACTTCTTATCCGTGGCCCCTTATTTGCCGCATAAATTATATATTTGCGGCACCAAGCCTCCACATCTTGACGGCTGTTCACCCAGTAGAATCGTTCACGTACTTTTGTCAGAGTTTTGTTAATGCCAAAATGTCCACCAGACGTTCCATTATGCACTTCTTGGAGTATATTTAGTATGCGACACCTGGGGATTATCAATCTCAAAGTAATTCTTTCCCATCTGAACTTTTCCAAGCTCTTTTCAGCAGTCCATCCTCTACTCTAAGGTAATCCCATTGTGTCTACAAAGCCCTCAGCCCCACTGCCTTGTCCGAAATGTCCTTCCAGACGGGTCGGTTTCCTCTTTCTTTCCATTCCAGAATAGGACCAGTTTCTTTATCTTTTAACTGCTCTTCTCTTAATGTCTCTTTTGTCCAATCTACAGAAACATCAATTTTAACAGTGTTCACCATTAGTATCCCTTGTCGTTTTTTCCATCCGGTGGTAGTGCTTGCGGTCGCCCTGGCAGGGTCATCTGGAAAGAGCATCTGCATTTCTATGGGATTTCCCGGGATGATGTTCAATATTAAAATCGTACTGCTTAAATTTTTCTATCCAGTGACCTTTTGAGGTCTTTAACTGCAATAACCATTTTAATGCTACATGGTCGGTTCGAACATTAAAATGTCCATAAAGGTACTTGTAAAAATGATCTATGGATTTGACAATGGCCAATAGTTCCTTCCGTGTCACACAATAGTTACGTTCTGGCTTGGACAACGTCTTGCTGACGTACTCAATTACTATTTCTTGTTCATTTTGAATTTGGAAAAGAACACATCCAAGTCCAAAATTGCTAGCATCCTTGTCTAATACATAGAGACCTTTCCGTTGTGGGTATAAAACAACTATACTTGAACATAGTGCTGATTTTAGTGTTCTGAATGATGTTTCGCACTCTTGGGTCCATTGGTAGTAGTAAGTGCATAGGCCAAGGAAGCTTCGTACTTCCTGAACATTTGTTGGCCTCGGCCAATCTCGTACTTCGGAAATCTTGTCTGGGTCCGTTCTTATCCCCTCCGAAGACACGACATGTCCAAGGCATTTGACCTCTTGCACCTTTGCAAATACTGTACTTTCTTTCTGTAGAAATTTTAAGGCTTCCTTATGTTCTTTTGGAGTTAACAGTTCCTACTGGGCACTTAACATTATTATAACTTCTTGGTTCATATTTGTAGACGAAGCTGCAGCGATTTGTTCTTCACATCTCGCAATCCATGTGACTAGTTGGTAGGTGTCAATTGCTTCGCCTTCTTTGAATATCACCGAATGGGTACCAGCCATCTTTAGTTTTCCTGTGGCTCCTTGACCACGGCAGTGTTTACTCTTTCTGGGTTACGCTGATGTCAGCTCCTCTTAATATGACCCATTTTGCCACACCTATTACAACGGATACCTCCATTCGGCTTCTCACTTTGTTGTTGGTCTTGTCTCGGCTGAGATTTTGTTTTTGTCAGTAGTTGTGTGATCATCTTATGTAAATCAGATAACAGATTTTGGTTTGTATTCTCTGGCTTGTCGTCCTCCACACTCACGGCTCGTACTCTCTGATTTGATTATGTGGTATCCTTATAGGCAGCCTCAATTTCAAGTGCATATACTAAAACTACTTCGCTTATACCTGGCCAACTTTAGAATTCGTCTAACCTCCTGGTACCTTACTCCATCAATAAATGCTCCAACTGCTAACTGTTGTTGAAACTCAATTGGTGCATCAGGATAGGCTAGATGGGCTAATCTTTCCACAACAGCCTCGAACTCCTGGAGGCTTTCTCCACCCTGTTATCTCCGTGATTATAGCTGAGCCTGATATAATTGAGCGAGATGTTGGTCGCCAAATCTAAGTTCTAACGCTGCCTCCAGAATACTAAAGTTTTATTGCTGTGTTGTAGGAATTGTTTGGAGCAAGTCTAATGCTTGGCCCCTTAGTGCTAATATCAATGCTGTTGTCTTTTCCTCACCGTTCCAGTTATTTGAACGTGCAGCTGCCTCGAACTGTCTCTTATATGTCGACCATGAACTTTGACTATCGAAGGAAGGGGTTATATCCAGATGACAGTACTAACTGACCACCCTTCTCTCTCGTAATTGTTGTTTGATCTGGGCTACTTCTCCTCCAACGATACTGACTTTTACCTTAATTTTACTGACCTCTCCTTTAATTTCACTGATGTCTTTTTTAACTTCATTAACTTGTCCTTCGACTTCACAGACTTTTTCTATAACATCTCCTTTAAAATTTTCAGTGAGTGAGAAAATGGCTCCCTGCTGTTCCTCTAGGCTTCTCTTTATATCTTCGTGTTCTTTCTGTCGTCTTGTTTCCAGACCCTTTATCATTTTTTTAAAATCTCCTTTTTTCTTCTTGGTGCTTTCTTTCTTGACCTTCCATACTTTTTCTTTGTTCGTCTTTCTCTTCCTGTCATATTCTCTTTTGTTCTTCTTTTTCTTTGTGCCATATTCTCTCTTGTTCTTCTTTTTCTTCCTGTCGCCTTCTTTCCTGCTTTTATTTTTCTTCCTGCCGTCTTCTTTCTTGTTCTTCTTTTTTCTTCCTATCGTCTTCTCTCTTGTTCTCCTTTGTCTTCTTTTCGTATTCTTTCTTGATCATTTATTCGTTCTAACAAGGCTGCTAGCAAGTCCTGTGTTTGTTTCTCCGCCATAATTCTTGTTAATATTGGCATTAACTCACGACATGTAAATCAGTTGAAAATATAGGTTACTACACTATAATGTCCATGAAATGTATCTATCGCGTCTATTTTAATAATGGAATATTCCAAGAAAAATCTCGAAACAGCTCTAGAAAGTCTTGTTTAGAGTTTATACTACTTTTGTGTTGACGAAATTCATTTATCTCCATTAATTTTGTTATGGAATGTTCTGAAATTTCACGAAATGCCACTATTAAGTCTTGTTTTGAGTCTATAACACGTTATTGTTAGCAGCACTCGCGTATCTGCGGCGGTTTCTAAATCAGTGTTCTAGAAACTTCTCGAAAATCAACTTTAAAGTCACTATTCGGTCCTGAAATAATCCTCAAACACTGTCTAGTAGTTTAATTCTTCGTGTCACCATTAGTTCCTGAGAAGAACACTGTGGAACCTTTTCGAATATTCCAGAAATTTCTCTTCCAATCCCACTTCTGATAAAAAAATTGTCACGTGTTTGCTATCTCCACAAACATCTCTACTCGTAGATTCTTTGATCGAAACTCCAGGTAACATTTACTCACTACTTCATTAACTATTTAATAGTTAACAACGATAGATTAATGACTGTCATATAATCACGATTAAACACTTTTAACTCTCTGTCTCATTTCTTCTTTACTCGTTTACTTTCAACTTAGGACTGACTCTCGGCCCAGCGTCTGTCTTATTTATACATCCGTTCAAGCGGTCTAGACCATTCCAGAACATTCCCGGCCTTTCTTGTATAATTCTAGTAACATCTTTCCAGTCTACACAGTCCAGTGGCGTAACAATAGTTTATTTTCCTAGTTTCTTTGAAAGGTTTGCACATAGAGCTACCACAACTTCCGAGTCCCAAATAAAACTGTTTAACCCAACTTACCTTTGTCCACAGGCCTGTTTCTACACCGGGGTGCAAGGGGTGCCAGGCACACCGGCGGCAACGTGGCATAGGCGGCAAATAGTCTCAGTTTAAATAAGTCATAAAGTAAGTAAAGTAATTTGACTATTATATCGCATCGCCTGCAGCAGCATGGCGCTGTCAAAGTTTACAGAAATTGTGTAAACTTTGGCGCTGTTAAAGTAAACAGGAGTACTTGTCGTTTGTTGCGCGTGCGTGCGCTTGTTATTAGATCAATTAACAACGAGATGGTGTAACTTTTTATTTAGTATATTCGTAGTATTTACCGCTAACTGTACTGTTCCTGGTTCCTGAACTTGTACAACGCTGTGCGTAAGTTTAATTACACATATAAAATAAAATGCTGAATTTTTTTGTGCCTATTGCCTTCATTCTTTTCCGTTCACAAATTAGGTGAAACAATATATTTTTAAGTTGGTAAAGGATAGGCGGCAAATTATATTTCGTACCCCAGCGGCGCAATAGTTAGGGACTGCCCTGTCTGTGCAATGAAGACTAGTGTGGAACCTGGGATACATTGGAGTTCCATGTAACGAAAAAAACCGATGAATAGACTAGACTTGGAGTCGAGCCCTGCCTCGAACCTGAGCCTATATTGGGCATCACAAGTAGAGAGATCAAGAGGACCGTCAATGAGTGGGCCCACGAAACACTAAGGAAGCACTGGAGGACCAACAGGACCTGTAAATGTAAACTGGGGCCGAACAAGTCGAGATCGGCTTGGTTATTGGACCGAAGTCGAGAAAGACTTCGGAGTTCTACGAGACCACTGCAGACTTAGAGACATCTATCAATAATAGGTGTTGGGGAAGACTCTACATGCTCAGGATGCGGAACTGATGAATAAACATCTTACCACATCTTGGAGCAGTGTGAAGCGTTTGGGCGCCTGAGGCATAACATCTTCGGTACTGACAAGGGGGAGATGGGCTCTTGCACTGAATGATATCACTAGAGAAGAAGATCGGAAGGTTCGCCGACGGAACAAAGAAGTTCACGGCGGGGACGGCTGGGGGTGGGTAAAATGGGTCCGTTTGCCACTACCACTACCATTACCTTTATCAACAAAATTGTTTCCATTTCGAACATATACTGTAGTATTAATTGAAGTTCATTGATTTGTATTATTTTATTTAATTTATATTGTGGATTTTTTGTTAAAACAGTAGTTTTACGTGTTTCTTGAATAAAATTGCAACACTTATAAATTCTGATGGCGTTTTCTCGAAAACCATACGGAAAAAGTGGAAGACTACTTTTTTCTTCTAATTTGCTCAGGCAATTAAAAAAAATAATTAATTGGACTGGATATTGAGTCAAATATGTCATGTTGACAAAAGATAGCACTATTGAAGCAAAAGAACACGTGTCAAATTTTAACTCGTAAGCTGTGTGTAGTTTCTTAGTAACTGTCGAAAAACTAATTTTTTTTAACTTCAGCATCTTGAAAACGAAGAACTTTCGACATATCAAATAAACCTTTTTATCTTAAAATGAGGTCCTTTATCCCACTATAAACTGGGACACTGTATATTACAGTTGAATTATTTTTTTGTTATTCTTAGTTGGTTTCTAGTCGGCCAACAATCGCTAAAAATCCCTAAAATTAGCCGGTTAATTTACATCACTAATATTTTTGTATATGGGACATTTTGTTGCTATTACAGAATGAAATGCCAGTTGTGCAAATATGTAGTTGTTATTATAATTTATTTTAAATTGGTATTCTTCTGTCTACTAAATTTATTCGTTATTAATTGATTGAATAAAATGAATCTTATTAAAACAGGATATTAAATAGGCAATTACTTAAAAATGCAGCATATCACTGTACCTTCTCATGTAGCCGGCAATGTTATACTTTCTTACTATGATTCTAAATTTTGCAATCGGTATGAAATAAATAAGTTACTTTACTAACACAATTGTGTTTTAATAATAATTGCAAATCTATTTTGTTGAATCATCGTTCTGATTTTAAAATTAACATCTTGAAGGAACTACTAGTTACTTTACATTACCTATTTCAGTGGCGTAATTTTCGGGACTATTTACTTTCACATAAAAAATCAAATGATATATCTCTCTCTCTAACTTTTAATTAAACGCCGTTGAAACATTTAACATGTTTTCTGTAGGTATTAAAATATTCTAGTTAAAGTACATTATAGCGAAAGTAGATTAGACAGTTATTTCCATTAACAAAGATTTGATGTCGAAAGTACGTTCTTGACATCTTAAAATAATTAGAAGGGCACCTCTACAAACAGAAAAAACTAAGATTTCTATATCTGTGTTCAGTATTGCCAAAAAATTAACTGTTAGTTTAAAAATAATTAAAAATGCACAAAATATCTGTATCTAATTTACAAATCTAATCATTTTCTTTTGTTTCCATAGAATATGGAAACAAAAGAAAACAAAGTGAATATGGACCATGTTTTTGTTACATGTATTGTTAGTGGCAAGTAAATATTTTCGCAGGTAATTAGAAATCAAATTCTAATGCAATACAATTACACCGTTAGGAACTCAATGCCAAATAATACTTATCAGAAGGGAAATTTTATGCAGTCATATCGATAAATACCCATGTATTACTAAATGTTATTTAGAAAAATGTTGGAGTTGCTTCCAGTGAAACGGAAATGAAGAGACGGTAAACTGTAAATGTTTGTTAAAAAATTAATTTTGTTGTACAGAGTGTTCCAGCTAAGATGTCACTCGCGACTTTCTCGGTAATTTTCAAGACAAATTCGTAGTTCAAAACTGGTGTTATGTAGTTTTTCTGAGGAATCCGATGCCGTCAAAAATGAAACAATTGACCATCAAACAAAAAAGTTATCAAAATGGTGGATATTATTATATTTTTTTTACAGCGTATTACTGGATCAAATTCGGTACATTTAGTTTTTTTATAACTTTCGGTTTGGCCGGAAATGATTTTCCTTCCAAAAAATTTTAAATCCCCCAATATATTTTAGTTGCAATCAATAGAACATTCAATTCTCTATCAAAAATAAAGCAATTTTGTGATATCTCAAATCGTTTTTCGAATTATTAATAGTTTGAACACTTTTTTGTAGAAATGAATAATTAAGATCACAACACCAAACAAGAAAATGTATTGGACCATATAATTTTTTATTAGTCGTAAAGATCTGCTCAATTATATATCTCAAGATAAGGTACTCATTTTAAAAATTTGACATTTTATTTGCTTCGCATTTATGCATTTCTAGAAAAAATATTAAAATAATTATTGGGTATTACATAAGCATCCTTTCAAATCTAATTTGATAATATCAATAAACACCTATAGTTTCATACATTTTATACTGCCATTCTTATCTTAATGCGCTAGTATAAAAGTTTTAGGTAGATAATAAAACAAACACGACACTTCAAATACATTTTATCGCATCAACTACTAAAACATAATTCAAAATATGAACGTTTGTCATATTTATTTTGGCATTTTAAATTGATAAATTGGTTGTAACTTTGGTAATCACAATAACATGCATGACTTCTAAACCTAACCTATATAAGCCTATTTTATATATTTAAAAAATATGACAATTTATTTGTATTTATGCATTTTTAGAAAAAAATATTAAAATAATTATTGGGTATTACATAAGCATCCTTTCAAATCTAATTTGATAATATCAATAAACACCTATAGTTTCATACATTTTATACTGCCATTCTTATCTTAATGCGCTAGTATAAAAGTTTTAGGTAGATAATAAAACAAACACGACACTTCAAATACATTTTATCGCATCAACTACTAAAACATAATTCAAAATATGAACGTTTGTCATATTTATTTTGGCATTTTAAATTGATAAATTGGTTGTAACTTTGGTAATCACAATAACATGCATGACTTCTAAACCTAACCTATATAAGCCTATTTTATATAAATATTTAAAAAAATATGACAATTTATTTGTATTTATGCATTTTTAGAAAAAATATTAAAATAATTATAATATAGATTTATTGGGGTCAAAATAAAATAAAGAAGGTTTAGTGCCATATCCCCAAAAAAACAACTATGCAGCTACGGACACGTGTTTCGGAGTTATTGCCACTCATCAGCGTAGCGTAGCTAAAGAATTGGATCTAGGATGGGATAGATCAGGAACAAGAACTAAAATAAAACTGGAAAGTACAGTACACAGTACTCAATTAGTACCTTCATGTTCCCATGTGCCACCAAACCTTCTTTATTTTATTTTGACCCCAATAAATCTATATTATTTTGTTTGTATTTGCCAGGTGGAAACGGGCAGTACACATAGAGCTCTGTGTGTTGACTGTACTCATCGAGGCCCCAATTGTGGCACATGGGAACATGAAGGTACTAATTGAGTACTGTGTACTGTACTTTCCAGTTTTATTTTAGTTCTTGTTCCTGATCTATCCCATCCTAGATCCAATTCTTTAGCTACGCTACGCTGATGAGGGGCAATAACTCCGAAACACGTGTCCGTAGCTGCATAATTGTTTTTTGGGGATATGGCACTAAACCTTCTTTATATTAAAATAATTATTGGGTATTAAATAAGCATCATTTCAAACCTAATACGACAATAATAGAAACCTATAGTTTTATACATTTTATACCGTCATTTTTATCTGAATGATCTAGTATAAAAGTTTTAGGTAGATAATAAATCAAACACGACACTACAAATACATGTTATTGCGGAAACTACTAATACATCTACTTCACCTAGAAGCAAGATGACATTGGATTAAATAGTATTCTATTAGAAGCAAAAAAATATCGAAATTAGAAAATGTTGCCTCGTCAAAATTTTTACATTTAAGAAATGCTTCTCTCCAATTACAGTATCAGCGAAAATCTCTAGGCCGCTATATAACATCTTTTATTTTTTTCAGAACTCTACAGAGGGCTGGGAAACACGAACATATTGTTTAAAATAATGTTTTAATTACATATGAACATTTGCCATATTTATCTTGACATTTTAAATTGATGGATTGATTGTAACTTTGGTAAACACAATGATATTCATGACATCTAACCTAACCTATATTAGCCCATTCTTTTATACATTTGAATAAATTTGACATTTTATTTGCTTCGTATTTATGCATTTCTATAAAAAATAATAAAATAATTATTAGATAGGTATTATTTATGTAATACCTACTTTTCACCATAATTTTGAACCTAATATGACAATATTAATATTGCTTCTAATACTAAGAATACTATTATTTAATCCAATGTCATCTTACATATAGGTGAAGTAGTTGTTTCAATAATTTCTGCGATAAAATATAATATAATATAATAATAATAATGTTTATTTTGGAAAATATATATACAAAGATTTTACAAGAAGGTGAATAACGCACCTAAGTTCATAGATAACTTGTTGTGTGCAACTATTGAATTTACATATTTGTATATTTTATTTTATTTATTTATTTTTTCTTCTTTTAATAGTTATCCTTAAACAATCTTACATGGATAATAATTGAGTTAAGTAATATGCTGTTCCACTACTTTTAAGTTCAATAAAGGAGGAGAGATAACAATAATATAGAAAAATACTACTTTAAAACCTTTTCAAATAAATCTATATTTTGACATACGTATATTGAACTTTGTTTTTTTAAATTTTTTTAAATTTTGGTTTTGCGTAATAGTATTTGGTAGTAGGTTAAATAATTTAATGCCAGTATAGTCTATAAATTTTAGAAATAGTGTATTGTTTGGTTTTGGAGTTGTGCAATTTTCATTTGTTACTGATCGAGTGTTATAACTATGATAGAGTGTATTTTTAATTTTACTATTTTTTTTATAAATCCGAGTACAGATATTATATATAACCCTGCAATATCTAATAAATTTGATTCCATAAAGAGTAAGCGCGTAGGATATAATTTTGGTTTTTTAAATATTATTTTGATTATATATTTTTGAACAGTTTCCAGACTATTTAAATTAGTATTATATGTACCCCCAAAGCTCAATTCCATAATTAATAATTGATTCAACTAGAGACTTGTATATATTCACAATACTTTTTAAATTTAGTATGTGTTTAAGCCTGTAAAATTTATGAAGTAGTGTTCTCAGTTTAGCGGTTATTTTTTCAACATGCACATCCAATTTCAAATACTCCTCGATGTACAACCCTAAATATTTTATGTGTTCTACCGATTCTATGAAGTCAGTGCAGTTACAGTTATCTATATTATGACATTCATGATAAATCAGCTTCCTTATATTGGCTTTATTCGTTGTATTTAAAGAAAATGTTAAAAATTTAGTTTTACTTTTATTTAGAGTTAATAAATTTAAGTTAAGCCATTTTTTTACTAAATGTAAGCCTATCTCAGCCTTCTTTGTAACTTCATTCCAATTTGAACCAGAGAAAAATAAAGCTGTGTCGTCAGCATATGCAATGAATTTTCCAGGAATTTTTAATTTTAGCATTTCGTTTATATATATTTGAAATAGAATTGGTCCTATTACTGTTCCTTGAGGAATTCCGTATTTAATCAGTTTTTCCTCAAATGTATTTGAAGTGTTGCGTTTGATTTAATATTAAAACTTTTAAACTAGTGCATTCAGATAAGAGTGACAGCATAAGATGTAAGAAATCGTAGGTATATAATGTTGTTCCGAAAGAATGAAAGATGTTATATAGCAGCCTAGAGGTTTTCGTTGATATTATAACTGGAGGGATTCATTTCTTAAATGTAAAAATTTTTCATTTCGGCTGGCAACATTTTTTAATCTCAATATTTTTTTGTTTCTAATCCTAAGAATACTAACATTTAATCCAATGTCATCTTGCTTCTAGGCGAAGTAGGTGTTTTGGCAGTTTCTGCAATAAAATGGATTTGAAGTGTCGTGTTTGATTTATTATCTACCTAAAACTATTATACTAGCTCATTAACGGAACGGAACCAGGACAATAGGTTAAAATAAAACGCTACCTTGCCTACGTTTCGTTTAAACTTCTTCAGGGCTCAATAGCCAAATAATGATGTAAAATTCAACAACAGAAATTTTTTTAAAAACCACGTCTGTAGGCATAACAATTACAAAACCAATCAATTTGAAAGTCAATAAAATATACATATATGTAGACATTAGACACACAACAGATTAAAATTTAACAATGTTCTTAGCCAAAGACCGAAATCAATTTTTTTTTTGTTTCGGTCTTTGGCTAAGAATATTGTTAAATTTTAATCTGCTCTGTGTCTAATGTCTACATATATGTATATTTTATTTACTTTCAAATTGATTGGTCTTGTATTTGTTATGCCTACAGACGTGGTTTTAAAAAAAATTCTGTTGTGGAATTTTACATCATTATTTGGCTATTGAGCCCTGAGAAGTTTAAGCATATTAAACGAAACGTAGATTTTTCAAGGACACAAATTTCACTTTTTAATCTAGCTCATTAAGATAAGAATGACAGTATAAAGTGTATGAAACTATATGTATTTATTGTTGTTATATTAGGTTTGCAATGATGCTCGTTATTTACAATAACTGGCGGGCAAAAAAATATATTTCTTTTGTAACATGTACCTGAATAGCATATCCCACTGAGATAAATCTTTCTGATTATAGAAATGACAAGCAAATAGTCGTAACATGTAACGTTTTCTTCTTGCATTAATAAAAGAATATGGGCAGGAATAACATTATTATTAATTTTACTAATCTATTTATTGCTATATATCATTGATGTATACAAATAGATATATCTACAAAGATAGGGAATAATTTTTTGAAAAACATATGCTCAGTTAATTTTTTTCTCTTATATGGGGGGTCAAATCGTCTCGCTTTAAGAACAAACAGTAATCACCCATCATGGCTGGATTCCATCGTCCTTGATAACGAATTTCCATTGTCCTGAAATCTTGATGAAATCTTTCTCCTTACTCGTCTCTTACCGCAATCAAATTTTCAGGAAAAAAATTTAAATAAGAATGCAGAAAGTGAATTTTTAAAGACATAGGGCAACCAATTATTTGGTACGAATCTAAATGTTTGCTTATTAGTTGTTTGTAGTTCTTATCCTTCTTGTTCATTAAAAGTCTCCTGACTGCTCTTACAAATGAGTTCCAAGCTGTGAGTTCCTGTCTTTAAAATTTGCATTGTCAAGCAATTTTCTAATTTGAGGACCAATAAAAATGACATCTTTAAGTTTGGCGTCACTTAATTAGGGAAAAAGCTCATCAGTATTTAAATTCTTCGCCATCTTTATTCATAGCCTCACAAAATTTTTCATTAGCCCTAGTTTAATATGAAGAAGTGGCAAAAGAACATTTTTAGGGTCTACAAGAGGCACATATTTAATTAATATTACTAGTTTCTGGTTCAAATTATTTCCTTTCCGGGCAAATTCTTTTCACATAATATTCTTTTACTGCACGACTGTCCTACAAACAAAGAAAACAGCAATATTTTGTAAAGCCTCCTTGAAGCCCTACTAAAATGTATATTACTTTAAAATCCCCACGTATTTGCCATTTGTATTTGTTGTAATTAATTTTATTTAAAATGATGCCCATACTGTCACAATCCTTTTTCATTGTTACTGAATGGGCAATATGGAATAGATGGTTTAAAATTTCCATTATGTAGTAATACAGCTTTTAAACTGTATCTGGAGGAATCTATGAATAAGCGCCACTCAGAAGGAGAATGTTCGATATTAAGTTACTGCATTAAACCATCAATATCAATACACGCGCATAGTGAATTTTCTATATTATAAAATGATGAAAAATTTTGCATTTGTTTTTCTAAAAGTCGTAATTTTTGTTTCTTTAGCCAGTAAGTTCCACTCCTTAAGTCGGGAACCAAGAAGTCCTGCTTGTTGTTTTGACAGCCCCAAGTCACGTATCAAATCATTCAATTCATTTTGAGACAATTAAGTGAGGGTCACTAAAACTTTCTGGAATATACAAAGGGTCGGAACACTGGTCTGGGCTGTCTGAGGAGTCGTCACTATTTCCATTATCTCCCAAAACAATATTTTGCCAATTTGGTGGTTCCCGCCATACCATTGGAACCACAAAGGCATGCTTTTTACTTTTCGTTTCATCCATTGCACTATATAGTGACACGCTACAACTTACACAACAAACGTGGGGAGCCCATTGCTTATCTTGATCTCCGACTAAAACTCCAAAATATAGAAAATATGCTTTTTTTCACATTTTTAGATAATGGCCTCGCTTGTGACTTCACAAGGAATTCTCCACAAATGTAACAAAACTTGGCAGTTGAGGTTTTACAACTTCGGAGCGATTGTCTGGACATTTTTGTCGTAACAGATTTATTTAGATAAACGAAAACACTTTTTAACAAATACAGTTGGCACTTGGAAAGTCAAAACAAGACTGATACTGAAAATGTCCCACCTTACTGTAACCTGCTCTTCCGAAATTGCCAACCCATCATAAAATTTATTACCTGGCAATATAATGGGGTTTATTGTGTTCACGCAAAAATATATTAGGACTTGTTGAATATTTTTTCAGTTAATAGGGAGGTATTAACAATATAAAAACAGTAGTTATTATAATTCATGTATACAGACGATATTACGATAGTAGTATTGAGTGCAAACTGCAAATGTCTTGGTCATTAAATAAAAAATTAGTATGTTATTATTATTAGATAAATTTAATGTACAAAAAATCCCAATTAATTATAATAAAACCATTTACATTAAGTTTAAAAACAAGCATTGAATAACATGTAATAATAATTACACATTTACATTTAATAATCACAACGGAAAAATGAAAATATCCGTTTATTTTTTGGGAAATACCATAGATACTGCTTGATTGGAGTCACCATATAAATAAAGCAGTCAGCTAAATCTTGTAACTACCGGATTTAGGCGACTGAGAAAAATTAACTTCAAAACTTAATGAAAGTTTGCTAAAAATTGTATAAATATTTCAGCTCTCTTAAATGTATATTATTTCATTGCTTATTCCCCTATTCTATGATATTATATTACGGGAACAATCTAGTGACATCTGAAGAATATTTATAATTCAAAAAAAGACATTTAGGTTTAGCTAAGAATCATGTCTTGAAATATTTAAAAAATATGAAAATTTGACGGTGACAGCAATATATCTGATGAAATTCATGACATACATTTACATTAACAGAAACAAATATTTCATAACGGAGACTTGCATAACTATTTTACGAGAGGAAGAGGTGTAACCAAATTTAATCACGAATTTTATAAAAAGTCACTAATAAACTCGGGTTGTCGTATCTACAACTGTTTGCCGGACGACATAAAAAATATCACAGGTTTAATTACCAATTAGCTCTAAAAGCTGATTCGAAAAAAATTCTAATAAGTAATTCGTTTTGTTGTAAAATAAAGTACGATTTTTTATACACAGTGTCCAATTTTTGATGGACGCACCCCAATGAATTGTTAGTTTGTAAGCGAATTTGACATTTTTTTTATATACCACTTAACAAATTCTATTTAATAAACAAATTACAGTTTATTCAAAACAAAAATAGTTGTATACGTAAGAAGACCAGAAAGTGATTCATAAAGACACTTTCCAGGTGTGTTGCATATAATATTTTTTCTGCAACCGTTTTTGCTACTCTCATATATATTTTTTACTTGAAATCTTTTATAAATAAAATTCATAAAATTTAACTGACAGATGTCAGACGTTATTGTCTAGAGTGCTTAAATTAGGTACCTACCCTACTGTTGTTTACCAAAAGTGACATGACATAAGTGATCGGTATAATTATTTACGTTGCAAGTCCGATAAGTGATGTGTTACAGTACGAGTTAGAATTTCTAAACGAGTACTATAACAAACACTTAACGGATATGTAACGTACAACCATTTATTTCATACTGTGACTTTGATATTCCACGATTTAACTAAAGTCCTATCACATTTTATTTCACATTGTGCATCCAATATTCCGTGATTTAATTAGTTGCATTACCTGCTTTTGTTGCATAGCAACGGTTTGTCTGTTTTATTTGTTGATTTATTTATTTGAATTTGTCATCTGAAATATCGAAAATGGAAGCTAACCAAGATTGTGACATTTCTAATAAAATTTTGTTGATCTCTGTGGAAGTAACAGGAAAATTGATTGACACGAAATCCGATAGAAGGTCTGATAAGAAGTTTTTTTTTTAATTAAATTTGTCAAAACAGTTACGTGTTGATGTTTTATTTTGTTAATAAGAAAAAAGTCCAATAAGTTGTCTAGCATCCTTTTCGTTTTTTTTACTTGAAATCTTTTTATAAATAAAATTCATAAAATTTAATTGACAAATGTCAGATGCTATTCTCTAGAGTGCCTAAATTAGGTATCTACCCTACTGTTGTTTGCCAAAAGTGACATGACATAAGTGATTGGCAGTGGCGGCTGGTGGATTTAGGGTTATACAATATCTCAGTATTGGAACATGGAACCCAAGCAATATTTAAAGGCACGACTATTAGTATTGATTAAAGAAGTTTTGCAGAAAAAAAATTATAAACAATTTGAGAAAAAAAAGTTAAAAAAAAGCCCTGCCTCCCCAAAATCCTTCTAGACCATTAGTGAAATCTCGGCAAACTATTTTTTTCTCGTAATCAGAAGGAAAATTTATCACCCCGTTTTTTTTGGTTTTCGAAAATTTTGATTTTTTGTAAAAGTTATGACACTTTGAAATTTAAGTTCGTCATCGTGTAAATTTCAAAAAATGTTATAACATTACAAAAAATCAAAATTTTCAAAAACCAAAAAAAACGGGGTGATAAATTTTTTTCTGATTATGAAAAAAAATAGTTTGCAAAGATTTTACTAATGGTCTAAAAGGAATCTGGGGAAGCTGTGCATTTTTTGTAAGTTTTTTTCTAAAATTATTTTTCAATTTTTTTCTG
The DNA here is from genome assembly GCA_029963845.1 of Rhamnusium bicolor. Taxonomy (NCBI): domain Eukaryota; kingdom Metazoa; phylum Arthropoda; class Insecta; order Coleoptera; family Cerambycidae; genus Rhamnusium; species Rhamnusium bicolor. Next base: position 63,477 of record JANEYF010001172.1, read on the forward strand.
CAATACTTCTTCAATTAATACTGATAGTCGTGCCCTCAAATATTGCTTGGGTTCCATGCTCCAATACTGAGATATGGTACAACCTAAATCCACCAGTCGCCACTGGTGAGCGGTATAATTATTTACGTTGCAAGTCCGATAAGTGATGTATTACAGTACGAGTAAGAATTTCTAAATGAGTACTGTAACAAACACTTAACGGATGTGTAACGTACAACAATTTATTTCATATTGTGCCTTTGATATTTCACGATTTAACTAAAGTCCTATCACATTTTATTTCACATTGTGCATTCAATATTCCGCAATTTAATTAGTCACATTACCTGCTTTTGTTGTATAACAATGGTTTGTGTGTTTTATTTGTTGATTTATTTATTTGAATTTGTCATCTGAAATGTCGAAAATGGAAGCTAACCAAAATTGACATTTCTAATAAAATTTAGTTGAAATCTGTGGAAGCAACAGGACATTTTAGATCACACATTTAAATAGACAAATTAATAAATAACACATTCACCGTTGCTATGCAACAAGAGCAGGTATTGCGACTTTAATTAAATCACGGAATATCGAATGCATAAAACGTGAAATAAAATGTGATAGGACTAGTTAAATCGTGGAATGTCAAAAGCACAGTATGAAATATTGTTGTACGTTACACACCCGTTAAGTGATTGTTACAGTATTCGTTTAGAAATCCTGCATCGCCTCGTCCGTAAACATCTAATACGTACTGTAACACATCACTTACAGGACTTGTAACGTAAATAATTATTATCGATCCCTTATGTAACTTTACGGGCCTAGATCAGTAAAGATGTATTTTCCACTCAAAAAAATTCACCAAAAACGGTTAACTTTCAAGACGGTTATAGAAAAAGTAACTTACTATAATAAAAAAAATGCTGGCAATGCAAAAATTATTAGGCAAAAAATTAAAAAAAGTCCTTAAAAAAAATTCAAATTCAAGTAAATTCAATTAACCACATTTTAAAATTATTCTTTTAACAAGTATGCTAATAATTATCAAAAATGTGTTATATATATATCGCCTCTATCAGACAGCGTGTTTAAAATAACAATATTTTCTCAAGAGAGGAAAACTATTATGCTAGAGTCGAACTTTTGCAATAACGGGCGAAATGTTGGTGTACAATGGCAATATTTCATAGAAGACTGGTTAGAAGAATTTAAGAACGAATTTTCTAATGTTTTTGATTACAATATTTTTCAATGTACTCTAGACTCTTCTGATAAACCCTTCCGTGAGGCAGGCAGTGTGAAACGAAACGAAAGTAGTGGTCGGCCAAAGAAACACGTACCTGTACTTACTAAAAATCAGGGAAAATGCCTCTAGAACTTCTGTGCGTGTTTTGGCTAAGGTAACTGGAGTGTTAGTTGGCACAAGCCATACTATTTTGAAGAAAGACTTGTACCTATTTCTATATTGCCTGACTGGCGCGACTCTCAACGTAGAACGGTATTCTGTCAGTGGTTTTTGAACAATTTTGATGACGAGCTCTTTGACAAAACCTTCTTCTCCGACTAATACTGATGGTTGTTAATCACAATATGAGAATTTGGGGTGCTGAAAAATCAGAACATTTCTTTGTTCAATTTGTTACTAATCGACAATTAAAAAACGTAAATACATATTTTATTGTGCTCTGTAAAACTCAGTGTATTATCAGTGTCATTCGATACTGTCAATAATAATTCATGTCATATATTTTAATAATTGTTTGTTATTGACATTGACATTTTTGTAATTAAATCAGACCTTTCAAACGTCAAACAGTTAAATTTATCCTAACCCCATTTTATGATGCCAAATATGTAAAATATTTCAGTTTACATCAGCTTTATTTAAGTACTTGGAAAATATATTTTACTCGCTTGATATAGTAGACATGATTTATAATCTTTCATCAAGAATATATTTTTCTGTGAAATACAAAAAAGTTTGGGTCCCATGGAGCCCTTTCAGAAGGCCAATTTTGCTCATCACCGAATTTTTCATTGTCTTTGGTCTTTAGAACAACCAAATTTGAAAGCTTTATCTCAAAAACTGTGGCTGCTATCGCGATACTGCAGACATGCGGATAGATTTTTTTTCATTAAGTTATGTTTTTTCATTATAATTCGTCGAAATTTGTCCAGAAATGCATAAAAGTTTTTAATTTTTTTTCCCAAAATTGTACCTTTTTTCTTCTTTCATTCATAATTTCTCTTCTGGTGGTACCACATTCACCAAATTTAATGTGTCACCTAAAATGTTGTTGACAATCTGAACTCACAAATTTGAGAAGTCTCCCATTAGTATTTTTTGAGTTATCGCGGACGGGGACGCGGAGACACACACACACGCACGCAAGCACGCATGCACGCACGAACGCACCGACAGACATTATTCGAAAAATAGTCAGACTGGATTCAGGAGAGTTCAAAACATATAAATCAATCAAAATCTCGAGGTCGAAAAAAAATCACGATTACTATACTTCCTTATATTAGGTATAAGAAAGTAATAAACACAAAAAACCTGTTGTACAATTCGTGTCATATCTAAAAAATAGGAGGTGTAGAAAAACTGCAACAAGCTTAAAGGGACACCTCACAGCTCACAAAAAATGAAATAAACAGAAATAAAATTCTTAGAAAAAGGCACTCTCCTCAAAATTAAATGCCTATATTAAAATCAATTGTATATAAATTGAGAAAATTTCACATCAGAACAGTTTGAAAAATGGGAAATATACTTACACAAACGATATAGATGATGATGAAAAAGAAGATAACAATGTAATATCGGAGAGAGAAAGAGATGGTGTTACATTGAAAATAAAAATAAGACTATAATAGAAGAGGAAAAAATAAGAGAAATTGAAACAGAAGAACTAGATACCAAACAAACTATGAAAAGAAGAAAGAAGACAAAAATAAAGTGTAAAACAGTTCAACAAGTGGTTGATCGAAAAGGAAATAAGAAACACAACGCCAATACGCTTTCCACGCAGGGAAGTGATCATAACATATTAGAAGAAACACTATTAAATACCTCTTTATAACACTGACGTGGTTTTCCACGAAACATCAAAACACTATATACTGCACTCGTCGCGCGTTTCGCCAATCAAGTTGACATCATCTGGAGATGATTAAAACTAAACTTATGCTAACAATCTACCCCATTTATACCTAAACTATTGTCACGGTTCGGTGAAATCGATCCGTCACCCACTAACCAATAAAGCGGGCTATTTGGGATAGGCCCTCTGTCACTATTCATACTATTTTTTACACTTTAATATTTCCAAGCTTTCAAATGCATCCAGCTGTCTAATATTTGTTACATTCCTAATTAAACTTGAATTGCTAATATCTATTTTATGATTGTTCTCAAACGCATAAGTCTAGTGTTGCCGAGTTGGGCAACACTAGACATATCTGTTCTACCATATTTGAGATGGGCCATATGCTCTTTGAATCTAGTTTGAATTGATCGTCTAGTCTGTCCAACATATTTTTGATTACAGTTCTTACAGCTAATTTCGTAAATCCCCGACTTTTCGTTTGTTTCAATTTTATCTTTTGGATTGCCTAAAAGTTGTTGTAGTTTGTTTCCCGATGACTGAACCATTGTCATACCTACATCTTTAAAAATCTTACCGATACCATGGGTGAATCGAGGGATCGAATGGAATTGATGCAAATTTCGGATTTTCTCATTCATTTTGAAAGGTTCGAGGAATTTCGAAACGACTCTTTAAATTTTCGTTTCATAATTATTTTATCAATTAAACTTACAGAATATCCATTACTCGCAGCTATATTCTTAATCAATGCCTTTTTTTTAAAACCTCTCCTTATTGAGGAGAAGCTTAATAGACGATGGACTAGAAATTAAAACTCACCATTTTGTATTGAGCACAATGGTGAGAGTACTTGGGGATATATAGAGTACTGGTATCCTTTCTGTATATGTCAAATTCTAACTTATTTTCACTATTTCTAATTATTAATACATCTAAAAATGGTAGTTGTCCAGAGTTTTCAATTTCATATGTGAATTTAATTAATGCGAAACGTTTAATTTAGATACAAAGTTGTCAATATCAGCGACTTTTGTATCGAACGCTGCAAAAATATCATCCACATACCTAAGCCAAACCCTGGGAAAATACTCGAATTCTTCCTTTGCTTCCGTCTCGAATCTGTTCATGAATATACTGGCATTGAATGCTGACAAAGAGTTACCCATTGCTGTTCCTTCATGTTGTTCGAAGAAATTATCGTTGAATCGAAAACAATTTTGTTTCATGCAAAGTTTAGTGAGTTGAAGATATTCTTTTACTACATCTTGACTGAGATTGTTTAATTCGAGTAGATCCTTAAGGTAGTCCAAGGTCTGTGGTATCGGAACACTTGGAAACAATGATCAAATGTCAAAGGATATCAAAATTTCACTTTCTTGTAGCTAAACATTTTTCACCTTATTAATGAAATCTTGGAATTAATCACAGAGAAACTAGGTGGTGCAATAGGTAAATTTTCGACCTCTTCTGTTAACCATTTTGATAGGTGGTAAGTCGGCGATCCGATTGTTGAAACAATAGTATTGACTTTCCTGGTTTATATATCTTAGTCAAGCGGTACAATCTAGGTACACTTGGGTTAGATACATGTAACTTCCTATTTAATCCTGTAATCACAAATATGTTGGACAGACTAGACGATTAATTCAAACTAGATTCAGAGAGCATACGGCCTATCTCAAATATGGTAGAACAGATAAGTCTAGTGTTGCCCAACATGTTTGAGAACAACAAATACTAGACAGCTGGATGCATTTGAAAGCTTGGAAATCATAAAGTGTAAAAATAGTATGAATAGTGACAGAGGGCCTATCCCAAATAGCCCGCTTTATTGGTTAGTGGGTCACGGTTCACACGTTTCACCGAACCGTGACAATAGTTTAGGTATAAATAGGGTATATTGTTAGCATAAGTTTAGTTTTAATCATCTCCAGATGATGCCAACTTGATTGGCAAAACGCGCTTCGAGTGCAGTATAAAGTGTTTTGGTGTTTCGTGGAAAACTACGTCAGTGTTTTCTTCACATCAAAGGTTTCAACCTACTCTAGTACTTCTTTTTAAAATTAAAATTATTGTTTCTAATATCATTTTTTTTTCTTTTTTAAATCTATAAAAAAATCGATAAGATATAACAAGTTGTAACTAACTCATATTTTTCTTTTTTTATTCACTGTGTATACCATTAGTCCTCAAATTAAACATAACTTTGTATACGTACATATATGAAACAATAATGGAATCAACATAATTAGGGATTATAATTACGTACCAATTGAAACAATAGAAGTAAATCAAAAAGTGAGTTAAACATCTTAAGTCAAATCACAACTCAGTTTCAGTTCATAGTTTTACCAGACCAGGCGAATATACGATTTAAGTCTTTTTCATATGAATAGGTTTGATATGATATATAGTGCGGGACATATACATAAATCAAAATGACGAAGTCATGGTATTTATTAATAATAGTATAAACTACATAACAAAAATTACAAACATCAGTGACTGTAAAGTAATTCAATTGAAATTCATATCAAAGTAAAAAGTTTCTTTATAACGTCAATATATAAGCCACCCTCATCGTGTACAATACAATTCTTAAATGGCTTAAAAGATTATTTGCATGCGCATGAAAATGAAAATTTTGACTATAACATTATTGTTGGAGATATTAAGAAGCGCTCCGGAGCCACTAGGCAACCCAATATACGCTTAATCCAATTTTTGTCCATAAAGATTTATGGGCAAAAATTTGGTTAGGTGTATGGTGGCTTGCCTAGTGACTCCGGAGTGCTTTAATATAAACAGAAAAATTGATAATGGACAATGGACATTAGAAATGAATATTTAACTGTAATGAGCGAATAAAATTTTAATTCAACAATAAATAGTTTTACTAGAGTAACTGAAAATACCAAATCATGTGTAGACCATCCTTTTCTTAAAACCAGATACTGCGAAAAACGTGCCTATTGTCTTAAAGACTAATATTACTGATTATTACACTATCGTTATTAAAACTTTGGTTGAGAAAGGAATAAATACTAATACTAGAGATGAAAATTGTATCAAAATAATAGATTATAAAAAATTAAAAATTAAAAATGTTAGTTGAATATATTTATAATTGTCAGTCCATCGTTAAGGTTATAGATTTTCTACTAGATAAAATAACAAATGCAGTTAATAATAGTTCATTTTGTAAAAAAATTAGTCATATAGAAAGAAATGATTACAAAAGGCTTAATAAATTCCATTAACAAAAGAGATGTTATATAAAAATGTTAAAAAAATTCCCAAATAACGTTCAAATTAAAACGAAATACATAAATTATAGAAATAGGTTGAATAATATTATTAAATATACTAAATAGAACTATTACAAGACAAAAATATTTAATAATAAAAAAGACAATAAACATCTATGGAATGTTGTAAAGGAAATTAGTAACTCAAATAAACTAAACTAGGAAATTAGTAACAAAAATAAAACTGATTCTGGAACAATATCTAATATGGTAGAAATATTATAAATATTTTTCAAATGTACGAAGTAATTTGGTAAATAAAATTACAAAACCACTTGAAATTCCCACTAGGTCGTCCACAAAATTTTCCATTTTCCTTAGACCTAAAAATAAAAATAAAATTGAAAATATAATAAAAAAAAATTAAAGACCACCAGGTATGGATGGATTAAAAGTAGAAGTTTTAAAAGAAATTGCATATCTCACCACAACTAGTTTTTCTTATAAATAAAATAATGGAAATTGGAGAATGCCCTTCGGTATTCAAAGTTGCGATCGTAAAGACATTGTTTAAAATTAGTAATAAAACCGAATTGTCGACCTACAGACCAATTTCAGTCATAACTAATTTTACGATAATATCTGAAAAAATAATAGAACTCTACACAACATACAATTTCTTTTCTTAGATACAGGTAAACCAACCTTGTGTCTTTTTAGATTTTGCCAACGCATTTGACACTGTGAATCACATACAGTTGTTGGATGCCTTGGAGAACATTGGGTTTCGGGGTAATACGTTAAATCTCATAAAGAGTTATTTGTCAGAAAGAAAACAATTTGTACAAATAGAAACAACATTAAGCAGTGAATGTACTATAACTTACGGAGTGCCAGAAGGAACTGTTCTTGGCTCTATATTGTTCAAAATATATATAAATAGTCTACTTAGACTAAAATCCAAAAATATAAATTTACCTTTACACACATACCTAAATATCGATGAAAATAATCAAATATCTCAAGCTGAAACCATAAATAGGTGTTACCATAGATAAGCATCTTAGATGGGATCATCATATACAAAATGTTACACAAACTTTTAAGAAGTTACTTTATAAATTTAAATACTTACAAAATATATTAGATTACGCTTTAGTCGAGTCTCGTCTTTCTTTTGGAATTATTGCATGGGGAGAAGTTGTAAATGAATATCTAAGCAAATTAACTATAATTCAAAAAAAAAAAATCTTAAAAATTATTTTCAAAAAACCAAGTACTTACCCTACCAATGATATCTATAGGGAATCCGAGATATTTTACTTGCGTCAGTTGTATTTTATAACAGTAATAATTCTACAGCACAATGCTAGGGACACCTTAGTCGAAATAGACTTGGTAATAATTTGGTCAAATTTATACATTACTTTATGGACGCATTGTATATTTATAATCTCTTATCTAAATGCCAAATTCAAATGAAACATTTGAAAATAATTTAACTTTAATTAGTATTATATGCATTTGGTGTGAATAATATGTATAAACATATTTTATTAATAAACTAGACAGAACTTAAAATTTTCTTCTAGAGCACAAACAGCATGTTTTTTCCATTATTCGTTATAAATAATGATGAAATGAACTTTTGTAAAAAGTAGATACGTCACTACTTTACTTATATAGTACATTTTTTACCGTTACGTGTATTACCAATTTAAAATATGGAGAATGTAAATTTAAAATATTATAATGCATTTCATTATAGCGATCCCACCCAAATATTACTAAAACATTTTATATAAATACTGCGGGTGTTAACCAAAATACATAGTGCCTTCTAGTTGCCTAACCACTTAAGATCTCAGATCTTTGATAGCTCGTAAGTACCTGTCTATATAATATTAACTTGTTTTAATATCTATTTCTTATATTTCAGTAAATATGTTCAAGTTTTTCGTAATTGCTGCTTTTATCGGTAAGTATTCCTTAATAAACTATGGATTGAATTATAATTCCTAAATATACTGAAGTGCATATCAATTATTGGAAAAAAAATATAATATTTAAATGTTTCAATATTAATAGCGTTCTAAATATATATTTTAATTTATACTAATACAAAAATTGTAATATAACATATAATACACAATTTAATAGAACTAGAGCCGTCTCTCCATAATTTTTAGGAAAATGTGCTTAAAATTACAAAATATCCTGTATATAAAGTTTCCTGAAAAAATTAACTGTCTTTTTGATGTCTTTGATTTTTTAAATCAGTTTACAACGTAAACTTCAAAAATTAATTTTTTTGCAAGTATTGCGGTGTTTCGAAAAATAAAGATATAGGGTGATCGTTTTAAGTGCCTTACATGTTTTTATTGGTTTTCATAGATGAATTTGTTTTAAAAGATATATTTTTGTTCTTTTAAATTTACACCCCAATATCTTAATAAATATGAGAGTAAGTTTCTTTAAACATTGAACTTAAAATAATAAACTTAAAGTAATCTCTGGACCAACCGAAAATGAAAAATATGTATTTGATACGTATTTATAGCCTGTGGAATGTCACATGTCCGTTTTCGCACTAATATAGAGCTTGTAAATTTTTGTATTTATAAATATTTCGATCATAATTTTTTTATTATAGTTCAATTGTTTTTTTCTCGAATTTTTCTTCGAACTCGGATTCTTCAGAAAAAAATACAAAAGTACAGTTTTGGAATTTTTTTCCTAGATGAAAAATTAAGTAGTGAAATTTAAGTGAGGCACTCAAAATCCTGAATTTTACGCTTAGGCCAAAATCAATTTTCATTCATTTTCCGTCTTATTAGCGATCATAAGGAAAATTTATTTGACATCTTTGGGCTTTCATTGAGTGCACCAACTTTGATCAGTATTAAAATGTTTGAGAAATCCTTAATAAAATCGTGTCCCATATGCTGCGTACTTATTTGTGGACACTGTATATACAGGGTGTTTAAAAAAGACGGGCTTCGCTTAAGGAAGAATTTCTTAGTTAAAGATAAGACGGAATTTTTGTATAAACATCAACAGCTTAGTTTTCAAGATACATGGTGTTATACTAATTATTAAATCCAGGTGTTTTTCGAATGGTCCAAAAAACTTGTAATATCCCTTCGATTTTTTTGGGCTTTAACTTCTCGAGTCGAGAAAAAACAACTAGAGTACACACAAAAATATTAAAAAAATATATATTATCAAGCTATTTTGAAAATCAGCTTTTTTAAACATTGTACATGTATAACTAAGTCTTGCATTTTTTACTCCTCTTATGTCAAGAACATTTTGCAAAATTTTATTAAAATTGCAATACTAACGACAAAGAAATATTCTCTATAGGGCAAAATTTATTAAAATTTCAGTTTTCAATTTGTTACTAAATAATGAAAAGTAAAAAGCGACAGAAAAGAAATAATTTATACCTACATATTATATACAATTTTCAAATTTGTTGTAGATTTTAATGCAATTTAAACTCATTAATTTCTACAAGGCAAAGAGAATTAAATATGTTAATGTGTTATTTCTTTTAGCTTCCTTAACTTCTGCGGGAGTTTCAAAGCAACAAGTAGTTCTTGAACCAAAAGCACAAGCTACTCAGAGCTTCGAAAGTGTACATAGTTATGGTGCTAGTGAGTATGGCGGAGAGTTTGATGGACATGTTGGTTCAGATGGTGGTCATACTAATGGTGCTGAACTAACTAGTCTTGCTCATAGCTCTGCCCTACAGGCCAAAAATGCAGTGCAAAATCAACACACTGCTGGTAGTCAAGCGGCATTTGGTATTAAAAGCAGTTTTGCTAGTGCTGCCTTAGGGGTAAATATGAAATGATTTTTTATTAACATTTAAATAACCAGATGCGATTCAAGTTAAGCAATTCTCCATTTATAGGTGCATTCACAACCTAGCTTTTTTAGTCTTATTTTTTGTTGTGCCTTATTTGATCTATTAGTTACTGAGTAATAAAACTACTTTAGTCACAGATCTAATCTCATTGAGTAACATATGATGATGGAATTGGTATCGCCTGAAAGTACAAGAATCTGTTTATATTTTATCAATATATATTTTATCATATTATATTTATATTTTATAAATTTTTTCACAGGCCGCTCAAACGGCACAAGCCGCCCTTGTAGGCAAACAGGCTATCGTTCAATACCTTAAAAGACAATTGTCTGAAGCTCAACAACAATTACAAGGCGAAATTTCTCAATATCAACAAATCGAAGCAGTCGCTCAAGCCGCACAAGAATCGTCTCAACAATCACAAAACCAACTTAATACTTTAACAGCTGCCTTGGCCGCAGTTCAAAGTGGTGCGCAACACGCCAACCAAGTAGCAGCTGAAGCTGCCAGTGCGTCTGCGGCGCAACAATCCATGGTTGTAGAGGCGAAGCAACAGGTAGCTCGCATTCTTAGTGAGCTTCAGACTGCTTTTGAGGGACTCCAGGAAACTGAAGTAGCAGCTCACCGAGCAGCAGAATCTGCCCAAATTGCTCAATCCAATGCTGCATCTGCAGGAGCAGCGGTTGCAGCTGCTAGTTCTAAAGCAGGTCATTCCGAAATATCTGATGGTTATCACTATTAATATGATTAACACATTGCCAAATTAAAACTGTGATTTTACAGTATAATTCATATTTTTTATGGAATAAATGTTACCTCCTAGATACTCCTTAATTTGATTTCGTACACTTCCACAAAATAGAGATAGTAAAAACCGTTAATTAAAATAATCATACTAGAGAATCAAATCTAGTTTAGAGTAAATATAACAATATAAGAAAATTAATCCTGATCTATCAGTCACAACTTTTTAATATATTTTTTTTATTTTTGGGTGAATTAGCAAGAAAACGTTTTTTTTTAATAATACTAATAGTAGGAATTTGTTGCTAAATATAGGCTATTATACCCAAAAATCTTAAAATATTTTAAAGCTGTTGACAAAATTACACTTGTCGTCATTAGCAAGCTAATGCGATAAGTTTAGATGATAACTGTAGTGTCCATAGTAAATATAATTTTAAATGTGGGTGACTGTTATGTGGGAGAAATAGACTAAGTAGTCTAACTGATATTGTTGGTAAAAAAATACACCTAATAATGTTAAACATGAAGTTAGCAACAAGTCATGGTTTTGGTATTTACAATACTAACAGTTAAGAAAACTAGGTATTGAAAACTGTACATACATAAAACTGTATAATTTGTTCAAAATTAGTCATTAATGAATGTTCTTAAATATCATTTATACATTAGAAAAGGAAAAAAAAACATCCAATATCAAGCCCTAATCAATTTGGTCCTTAATGACTCAATATATAAGCAGCTTATTAGAATATGGAATAATTTTATGCCTTCATTGCTGCATACCTCGTGCCGTTACAACTAACGAAATCTATTAGCAAGAGTAGTTGAATTGTAAATTAAATTAAATTAAATTTGGAGCGGCATTTATGCTGAAATTTAGTAATTGATGTTATGCATATTATGGCAGTTGAATTAGTAGTTTATTTGCGTGTCAACAAAAAAGTAATAATTTGAAAATAATTTAGACACTAAATCATTGCCGTTTTCAGTAATTCTTTTTTTGTGTTTAGAATTGCAGCAGTGTTACATTTTTTTAGTACAAACTATATATTATCCAAATAAGAAGAGAATTATTTCAATTTATTTAAATAATAATATTTTAATATATTTTTTAATGTGTTAACTTCTTTTAAAATTACTATGCAAAAAAATTAAATTATACACCTACATGCAAATTATGGAAACATTTTTCTAGTACAGTTTTGTTAACGCTTTTTAAATTTCTAGATACTCTGATAAAAACCATTTCAAACGTTCGACGATGATCCAGTATTAAACCGTAGTATATTAAGTATGAATATGATACTAGAAAGAAGTATACATATGTGATTATCTACAAGACAATACAAATGCATCACAGCCAATTATTATTATTTTTTAAGATATTCTTAATTTATCCATAGATAGATAGTATGTACATAAAAAATAATAGATATAAAAATAATAGTTATAGACTGGTACTAGTTTACTTAATATAGACCTATAATATAGAAAAAAAACAAACCTCAAGCAACATCAATTTGGCTGATATGCATTATCTTTCATGAAACATAAAAGTTGACTTTTAAATTGGGTAACGGTACTACTAGTATTAATTACGTGAGGTAGAAGATTGAATTGTACGACTCCTTTTTAAAACAGACTTCTCATTGTACTACTCCTAGAAGTTATTTTAACATAATAGTTATTTGCACTAGCCGTTCGTGTGTTACACATGTGTTCGTCTGTAACAGGCAACAATTGTCGTATGAGATATTGCGGGAAAATGTTATTAATCATTTTGAAAATAAATGTCATAGTTTGGAAGAAGAGGAACTGTTTAATGTTAAGCCATTTTAATGTATTAAGCATTAGCTGACTGCTAGTGAAGCGGTTGCATCTTAGTATTATTCGCATTGCTTTATTTTTGGAGAACCTGAACTCTACTAAAATTTGTACAACTTATATATATAACACAGAACAGCAATAGAGAAAATGAGGTAGTATTAAGGTGTTATACACAGTTAGTTTAGTAGTAGTTGATATAAATGAAGCCATTCTGCTAAAAAATCCGATCTTTTTGCCAATTTTCTTTGATATGTATTCTATATGTTTGTTAAATTTCAGTTCACGACCAATTATTAGGCCTAGATACTTTATTTTCTGAACATTTTCAACTTTTTTAACACGCTTTTATTAGCTTCACCTGTATGTTTGCTTGCTTGCTTGCTTGTTTGCTTGTTTGTTTGTTTGTTTGTTTGTAACCGACTCTTTGGACTCGATTTTGACCCACTTTAAACGGACAGATTTAATTGAAACTTTGTACACTTACGAAGAACCGGTAACAATACAATAATTTGATAAGTTTATATCATTATCCTGATCAGGATCGCCAGTCCTTTCCTCACGTATCCTCTGCGTGAGAGCAAAGGCTTAATATGTAAGTACATGCCGTGATTGTCAGTTAGATCGGTGGTCGAGCGGGTTAAGGCAGTCGACGCGAAACGATGGACTCCTCGGGCGTGAGTTCAAATTCCATGGCTGAAATAAAAAATATTTTTTTTTTCAGAAATATCTGTTGGATCGTAATATGTTATAATATCAGCATCAATAAGCAATATAAATATAGTTTAAAACAACTAAAAAACAGGCTTTCATAGCACATCAAACTAAAAAGTGAAAAATAAATATAGTTTAAAAAAAAAACTAAAAAACACGCTTTTAAAGCACATCAAACTAAAAAAGTGAAAAATAATTATTAATATAAACTGAAAACAATAATGAACGAAAAATACTAGTATTATTGTGAAAAAAGCGTGGGGCGTTTTGTGCCATATTTTTCGTATATCGAGCAACCCACGCTTTTTCACAATAATACTAGTATTTTTCGTTCATTATTGTTTTCAGTTTATATTAATAATTATTTTTCACTTTTTAGTTTGATGTGCTTTAAAAGCGTGTTTTTTAGTTTTTTTAAACTATATTTATTATTATTTAACTCGATACTAAGATTTAGACTAGCAAACTGTTTGTATAGATAATTATTACCCAAGAACATACATTTGGATTTTAATTCATTTACTTTTAGTCTATTGATCTTAAATTTTTCTGTCAGTAATTTTAGTTCTAAATTAACAGTACTTACCATTTCCTTAAAATTTGTACTCTCATAGTAAATAAGAGTGTCATCAGCAAAAAGATGGATTTTATATTTTTGCAACGCATTGCCAAGGTTATTAATATAAAGAATAAATAATAATGGACCCAGTACACTACCTAGAGGAACCCCAAAGTTGTTTAACTTGGCTTTTGATAAATTCCCAATCATTTTTTTTTACTTGATACCTATTTGTTATATAACTTGTAATCCAGTCTATAACGGTGTTCTCTTTAGTTTTAATAGTAGTATATTACGGTCAATTGTTTCAAAAGCACGCTTAAAATGAAAACTGCGCAATTCCCAACTCCTGCTCTGTCCAACAGCTGCTTCCAATCTGAAATTACTAATTGCAAAGCCGTTTCACATGAATGTTTACCACGAAATCCCGATTGATATGTGGATAAAATATTATTTGAATGTATGATTACTTGATCATAAACTATTAATTCTAAAATTTTTCACAAAAAGGCAACATATTTATTGGTCTTAACTGTTCGGCCAGATTTGTATTGGGTACTTTTGATATAGGTATTTTACCACTACAGATGTTTTAGAACATTTAGACATAACACCCTTTTCCAGACTCAAATTAATCAAATTTAAAAAAAGGATACCCTATTGTGTGAAACATATTTTTTATGATATCACGTCCGATCAGTGCTATATTTTTTTCTTTGTTTAGTCACTATATTATTTAGATCTTGTAGGGTTATAGCATTAAATTATGTCATGCTAGAATTTACATCCGGTATAGATTCATTAATTATATCAATGTCGACATCATCTGTCCCTATGCTTATGATAATACTCTCAATATTACCTACATAATACTGATTCAATACATCCGCCAAGTTGTTATTATATATTACTCCATTACAGTTCAAACTTTGCAGAGCGTGTACACCGCTTTTTTTCCCAACTAACTACTTTAAGTTTTTCCACATTAATTTTGGATTTGACTTATTACTATCTATATTTTATTATAAAATATTGTTTTCGCTTCCTTGATAACTTTTGCAGTATTGTTTCTTGTCTGCTTGTAGTAATTCCAATCCTCATCCTCGCGTGTAAAAACAAATCTTTTGTAAGCCCTATTTCTATTTGCTATAGCTTACCGACACTAATCATCTAACCATCCATTTCCAGCTACTTTTACTTTTATACCTTGTTTTGGTGTTACTATATTTAGTATATCTAATATGTTATTTATAAATGTCTGACTAACAATATTTACATCTGTGCAAGAATAGTCCCATTCTATTTCAATTAACAAGTTTGTCATTTCATCAAAATTGATCCGACATCTAATTTCCTTTGTTTGATATTTTAATAAATCCCTTTCGTTTTCTACTTTTACTTGAATTATTGAATGGTCTGTTATGATATAATTTTGCTCTACATACGCATTTATTGTATAATCATCACTGACAACAAGATCAATTATGCTACTAGAATTACTTTTTACTCTAGTAAAATTTTGTATACTGTTTTATGCCATAATTCTCAATACTTTTTTTAAACCTTCTCTTTACATAATCATTTTTGGAAAAATCAATATTGACATCACCTATGAGGATTATACTATGTGTATTAGTTTTATCAACATAATCATCTAGTCATTGCAAAAACCTATTAAGAAAGTGTTATATTACCACTAGACGATCTATAAACAGCAGTCACATTATATAGGGCATTTTTTTACTTTTATATAAAATTTATAAAAACCAAAAATTTACATCTAGAATTAACGTTTTTACATTGTCAAATTTTATACCCTTTTTTAGAAACAGAAACATTGTTTTCACCTAGTCATCATGGTTTTAGAAAAGAATATTCAACATCTATCTACACTTTTATCAAATTTCCTGGACCATGTGCTTCGAAATTTAGACATGTGGCACAAAGTCATTGCATTCGTGGATTTTTCAAGAGCATTTGACTGTGTGGATATTGACCTTCTCCTAAATAAATTGGAGTGGTAGGATCTTCGCGGTCAGCGCAATAATCTTCTTAAGTCGTATCTCTCAAACAGAGAACAATTTGTGAAGTTTTTTGGTGTAAAGACTAACGAACTTGATATTGGTTTAGGTGTACCACAAGGTTGTGTTCATGGGCCTTTATTATTCTTGTTGTACATTAATGATGCAGATCAACATATTACAGCAATTCATTGTGGATTTGCAGATGATATTACATTTGCATCAAGTGCAAAAAATTTAGATGATGCGACAATAATTAACCATCAAATTTATTATCAATTTCCAAAGTATTTTAAAAACAATAAATAATTATAAATAAGAAAAAACTTTTTTATATAGTTTCATCCCGTTGGTTCATATTACATTGCCAGTCCTCTTACTCGATTTGAAAATAAATCTATTCAGCATGTGAAAGACTTTAAATTAATAGGTATACATATTAATTTTTCTTTGGGCTGGAAATCACATACTAATTACGTTTGTAATAAGTGCTAAATGTTTTATTTTGCAAATTTTCAGTGTCGTATTTCATATGAAGTAATTTCTGGGAATGTTCTAATTGAGAAGTATATTGCAAAAGAGAGCGATACGTGATATTTTTTGTAGAGATGCGCTTAAAAATAAAACATATTTACACTTTCAAACTTATCGGCTCGGTTGGCTAGTGCGCACGATAGCAAATCTGACTAGATAATCTCTCCATCCAGCTGGTGGTTCAATTCCCGCCACCGGCACTGGCAATGTCGGTGGGAATGGATGTACGTCCGCGTTTTTTCATAAGTGTAACCCTCGCCCGTGCAGCTTCGCCTTTAGATTCGGAGGTTCTCTAATTTCTGTGGTGGTGTTTATTATGCTTATATATATTAGAAATTTTAATACTGGTAAAGAAAAAATTAAGATAAATTCACTTTCCAAAATGTTCTATCGTGATAATGCCATACGACATGGCTTTTATTTACAATATCCAACATACAAACATACAAATCAAAACAATATTATATGGACTCTGTATTATACAGAGTGAATATTAATTATGGTAAAAAAAAAACTAATCACACGTAGAATAACGAAATTTAATGGACCTGTATTTTTTCGTTTTGAGTTTTTCGATTTTAAAGGGTGTTTCAAAGGTTTCTTTGGAGGACATCGAAAATGGTTTTTCTGCAATAGTTTCAAACACGTTTTATCGATTCTTTTCAAATTTGGTAGGTGAATACAATAAATAAATGACATTTATATTTGATTCAATTGAATTTTTAGTTGCTGTAGGGTGCCTCCAATTTGGCCTATTTTTTTTACTAATTCCAAAAAGTTTTGAGGCACTGGGTATATTCAAATTTACATAAGAAAAATTTACTTGTTGATTTTTTGTAGCAGACACGATTTTTGAGAAAATCATGAAAATCCTTTTGTGGCTACCTGCGCCTATAATCCGTATGAGTTACGTACCTAATAAATATTTGGCAAAATAAGTGATAAACTTCTCTAATATTTAGTTGACCAACCTAACCAAAATTATTGAATCAGACCTACAACTTTTTACAGTTGCTAAAATCACACAAAGAGACAGGTTCTAACTCAGGCACTAAAGGAAACCCAATAAAATATTTTATTTCTTATCAGACTATCATACATTTCAAAAAACAAGCCTGTGAAGCAGAACAAAAAAATTAAATTTGTATTTTTTCCCTCAACTCGCAACTACCCTAACATTTACAGAAATTAACTTTGACTGGTACGACATTAATAGTTGGTAAAACCTGGCAAGTTCTAGATATCAATTTTGACAGGCAGACAGACAGACAGCACCTTATTCAAACCTAGGTTGATGAAATCTCTCCAGATTGATCACCTGCTTTATCACTTATCCTGGTTCCTTCTCGAACTATAAGCTCGGTGGACAGTTTTCTTGTGAGGAAAATGATGAGACGTACACTTCTAAGGGAATAAAGGCTACTGCTGGTCTAACTTGTTATTGCAACAATCAATTAATTATCCTATCTGGTGAAATTTATTGTTGAACCTTCTTCTCGGTCTCGTGCATAAAAAAAAGTTACCAGAGTCAAAATTTATTGCAACAAATATAGAAAATATGTATAGGTGATGTTACGGTTGAACAAAAAAAATATAATAAAGTAAAAAGAAAAATGACTTTACTGTGTATAGACAGTAACTGAAATCAACTAATGGAATTAGTTAAAAATTATCAAAATTCGGTTAATTTTCTTGAAGGGAAAATTACTGACACAATAACATATAACCAAAAGGTTTGAGTTATATAACAAAGTTATACTTTTTTTTTTTGATAAGAAAAATAATTAAATATGAGAAAAATAGCGGAAAAGATATTTAATAAAAAAATAACTCAACATGTAAGTAATTAATTCTAGTTTAATGAAGTCAATTAAATAATGAACTTAAGGTAAGAAAAAAACAATAAGATCACGCTTAAGAATTTCGATATTAATTATGCAATTTAAAATAAATTATAGATTTTCTAAAGGAAAAATACCCGATACTGAATTTGAAAGCATAATCTAATAAAATATGTTTAAACAAATGCAAGGAATAAAATATTAATTTGAAACATGCTGAATTAAGTTAATTTTCTTCAATAAGTTAATACTAGCCAAAAATCTAGACAACAGCCCTTATGAATCAGCAAATTCAAAATATATAGCTTCGTAATAGTAAAGAAAAATGAAATTAATTGACATTTGAACAGATAGACTTTTTCAGTTTCCACAAGGCTTTGCGTGTTCTCCACTAGGAAGAAAAAGTCCAAGAGGTAAATGAGGGTAGCAAATTATCAACAAAAATGCTAATTGACCAGTTACGACAAGACAATGGGCCTTTTCACAGATTTTTTTTATTGCTTTATGTGATAGTGTTTTATAAAAAAAACTTGCCGTATTATTTTTTTTTTGAGCACGATTTCTATCGAAAAAAAAAAAACAAAAAGTGCGGAAATAAAGCGCGCGCTTTTACGTGACGTCACGCAACCCACCTTAGTGACGTCAAAGGGACTACGACCTTGAACATGACAAATTGGTGTATTGCAAAGTTGGTTCTCTGCTTTTTGACAGTTGACGTCGAAATTGACTTTGACAGTCGTTTCTTTTTTAGTTTGGATTGTTGTGTGTGGAACATGTTTAAAAAGTGCTTTGTACCAACATGTACAAATAACAACATGAATTGTCCAATCAAAATTTTCGTTTACGTTCCACCAGATGAAAATAGACGAAAAGCACGGTTTAAAATAGCCAAAGTTGAGAAGCAGTTGACGAAAACCAGAAACATTTACTGTTGTGAAGATCATTTTGATGTAAGAAAAGTAGTTGTATTTAGAAATTAATGCTAAATTATTGAAATTTTACAGTTAAAGGAAGATTCAGATTCACATAAGCAACTGTGTTGTCACCGTACGTTGCTCTTGTTGACCTGGAAATTATTAGACATTACTAAGTATAATTGAAATAGGAAAAAATATTGTAACAACAATTGCATGTTAAAATAATGGTAGTTCTATTATATTTATAAATAAATTACACGAAAATAAGATTACTAATGGCTTACGTTTTGTTTTAATATTCCTGACTTCTGCTGATAAATAATCCAAATTTGACATGTAAAACTCGTCCACCATAATAAAGTTGACTTTCGGCAGATTTTCTGCATTTCTCTTAGAAAATCCTGGCTCCATTTTCTTCCAATAATATGCAGAAACAAAGCAAAACACAATTCGTAAATGAACACACAGAACATAACCACAAAACTAACCGTAAACAATGTAAAATGTGTCAGTTGTAGTGTGATGTTAGTAGTATTAGGCGTTCTGGCAAATGCTACCAACATGATTCCGGTTTGTGTGATGTCACTCAGCTTCAAGGTCAAATGAGTGTTCAAATTGCCATAATAAATGTTTATTTTTTTTATTAAACAATGGGAGACTTATATTTCAAACAGAGTTGCACAAGGTGAATATCTATCAATTAGCTTTCAAATAAACATATTTGTTTTGAGATTTAGAAGTAGTGAAAAGGCCCATTACTCATTAGGTAAGATAAACAATATAAATTTTCATCTATAGAGCTAGCAAGGCGATCCAAACTCAATAATGTTAGTTAACGTAAAGGATGTGCAAATATGGAGACTCGCCCACGGGCTTTACAATAAACTAATACAGCTCGATGACAAATTGATATTAAAACCTAGAGAAGGAAATAAATTCGTTAAGAATATAGGAATGCCCTACATGCTTTAATAGTTTAAAATGAAATTATGAAATATTTGCAAATTAATAAATTTAACGATAATGCTACGATACGCTCACCTTTCCACTTGAAGAACATCCACAGACTATCTCCTTTTCGCCCGCGCTCTCGTCAAGTGATTAACTCGCGCATAAACGAAAATCAAGGCATTTCGATTGAAAACAAGGACGGAAAAGTAGTAACCATAATTATCTAGAATTATCGTTACAATTGCTAAAGACAATATTTTATCAAAGAAATTTTCCTCTAATTTTAAGAGCGAAATCAGGGAGTGTTCCGAAACGTCAATATAAATTATTTAAAATTTAAGTTTCATTTTTAGGTTAATATTTTTTAGGCGTGACACATTTTTGGATAGGCAAAAACATTTTTTTCAAAAACCAACTTCTGATATCATTTTGGTGCACCAAAGGTTTATTTAGCAAATTTTTTTAAAATAATTTATATAACAGTGGCTTAATACCCAAAGAAGGTGAGAAGAAGTAAAAAATATGTTACTAATATTAATGTACCCACTAAAACATTTGCCACCTTCTAGCCGCAAGCATTGGTTGTTTCATCCACGCTAATCTAGAAGTATTTGTAATTCAGTTCGGAATAACTTTTTTGTTTAATACTGACTTTGAAGTCAGTGGTGTATTGATTTTCAACATGGGGCAGTGGGTGTAAACACGCGATCTGCCTATATCTACCTATGAATAGACACTCGACAATAACGGGCCCTGTCGGTTAGTAAGTAATTGTTTTTTATAGCTGCAAGCGGTCCAATTACCTGATAAAAACCTTAAATTGTTTGTTCCATTTTTGTAAAGAAAATAGATTTACTGCATAGTACATAAGAATATTGTTACATGTTTGCTATTCACACAAACACATCTACTCGTAGATTCGTTGATTGAAAGTCCAGGTAACACTTATTCACTACTTTATTTACTAATTAACAACAATAGATTAATTACTATCTTAACTATAATCACACTTGGACACTTATAAGTCTCTTTCTTATTTCTTCTTTATTCGTTCACGTTCAACTTAAGATTGAGGCTCGGCCCACCGTGTGTCTTATTAATACCTCCACTCACACGATCTAGGTCATTCCGAATATTCCCGGCCGTTCGTGCACAATTCCAGTCTCATCTAACCAGTCTACACAGTACAGTGGCGTAACACTGCCCTCCTTAAACCTGAACGTCCCGATCAGGCAATTCATTGTTCTCTGCATACTTGGCTAGTCTCTCTATATGCACCACCTTCATCTTAGACTTTTGGATTTTGCTGAATTCTATATACAACGTCGTTTACTCTGGTGACGACAGTGTAAGGTCCTTCCCAATGGTGGTGAAGTTTCGGGGACCTGCCTTTCTTTCGTTGTGGGTTATATAGCCAAACCAACTCTCCCACCTGGTACCCTCCTGAATTAGCCTTAAGATCATAACAAGCCTTCATACGGTCACTTGCTGTGGCAATTCGCTCAAAAGGAGCCCTGGCGTTATATTGCTTATTTCTTATTTGTGGCCCCATTCTTGCCGCTCAAACTTCACATTGGCGGCACCAAGCCTCCACATCTTGACAACTGTTTACCCAGTAGAAACGTTCTCTTACTTTAGTCAAGGTTTTGTTGATGCTAAAATGTCCGTCAGACGTTCCATTATGCACTTGCTGAAGTACATTTGCTACATGACACCTCGGGAATAACAATTTCAAAGTAACTTTCCTCCCATCTGGACTTTCCCACGCTCTGTTTAGCAGTCCATCCTCTATTATAAGGGAGTCCCATTGTGCCCATAGAGCCTTCAGCCCCACTGATTTATTTGAAATGTCCTTCCAATCGGGCCGGGTTCCTCTTTCTTTCCATTTTAGAACAGGACCAGTTTCCTTATCGTTTAACTGCGCTTCCCTTAACGACTCTTTTGTCCAATAATCCGGAACATCAATCTTAACGGTTTCCATTATTTGTACCTTGCGCTGTTTTTTCCTCATGGTGGCAAGGCTTTCAGTTTTCCTGACACGGTCTTTTGGAAAGGTCATGTGCCACATTCTGCGAAGTACCAGCTCGCCAGTTTTCCTGCGGCTTCTAGGTTTTGTGTTGTGTTGTCTGGCTTGTCTTCCTCCACACTCACAGCTCGTACTCTCTGATTTGATTGTGTGGTATCCTTATAGGCAGCCTCAATCTCCAGTGCATGTACTAAAGCCTCACTACTAAGCTTATGCCTGGCCAACTTAAGAATTCGCCTAACTTCCTGGTTCCTTACTCCATCAATAAATGTACCAACTGCTAACTGTTGTTCAAATCCCATTGGTGCATCAGGACAGGCTAGATGAGCTAATCTTTCTACCGCAGCCTCGAACTCCTGGAGGCTTTCTCCACCTCGTTGTCTGCGTGATTTGAGCTGAGCCTGATATAGTTGGGCGAGATGTTGGTCGCCATATCTTAGTTCTAACGCTGCTTCCAAAATGCTAAAGTTTTGTTGCTGTGTGGCAGGTATTGTTTGGAGCAGGTCCAATGCTTGGCTCCTTAGTGCTAATATCAATGCTGTTGCTTTTTCCTCATCGTTCTAGTTATTTGAACGTGCAGCTACCTCAAATTGTTTCTTATAAGTTGACCATGAACTTTGACCGTCGAAGGAAGGTGGTTGTAACTTAGCACCAGACGACAGTACTAATTGGCTACCATTCTCTCTTAATTGTTGTTTGAGTCGGGCTACTTCTTCCTTAACTTCAGTTATTTCTCCTTCAAACTTTCCTCCAAATTAACTTACTTCTTCTTTAACTTCCATGACTTCAGCCTGTACATCTTCCTTCAATTGTTCAGTGACCGAGAGCATGACTTGATGCTGTCCCTCCATAATTTGTCTTAATTCTTCCTGGCGTTCCTTTCTTTGCTCTTCTTTTTCTTCCTGTCGTCTTCTCTCTTGTTCTTCCTTTTCATCCTTTCGTCTTATTTCCAGGCCTTCCATCAATTTTCTTAAGTCATCTTTTTCTTCCTGTCTTTTTTCTCTCTTGATCTTCCATAATCATTCTTAATTCTTCCTGGCGTTCTCTTTTCTGTTCTTCCATTTGTTGCACCAATGCTGCAAGTAAGTCTTGTGTTTGTTTCTCCGCCGTGCTTCTTGTTGTTGGCATTAACTCACGACATGTAAATCAGTTCAAAATAAAGTTGACTACACTATAATGTCCATAAAATGTATCTATCATGTCTATTTGAATAATGGAATGTTCCAGAAAAATCTCGAAACAGCACTAGAAAGTCTTATTTAGAGTCTATACTTCTTTTGTGTTGACAAAATTTACTTATCTCCACTAATTGTGCAATGAAATGTTCGAGAATTTTTACAAATTATCACTAATAATTCTTGTTTTGAGTCTATAACACATTTCCGTTAACACAGTTTACGTGTCTCCTGTGGTTTCCAAATCGAATGTTCTAGAATTGTCATTAAAAGTCACTTATAGTCTTGTTTTTCAAGTCTATAACACGTTTCCGTAGACACAATTCACGTATCTCCTGTAGTTTTCAAATATAATGTTCTAGAATTTTCCCCGAAATTGCACTAGTAGCCTTTTTTCAGTCTACAACACGTTATTACTAGCGGCACTCACGTATTTGCAGCTATTTCTAAATCGAATGTTCTAGAAACTTCTGGAAAATCCACTTTAAAGTCACTATTCAGTCCAGAAGCAGTCCTCCAAACACTGTCCAGTAGCTTAATTCTCCGTGTTACCACTAATTTCTGAGAAGAACACTGTAGAACCTTTTCGAATATTCCAGATTTTTCTCTTCCAATCCACTTCCGACACCAAATTGTTACATGTTTGCTATCTACACAAACACCTCTACTCGTAGATTCGTTGATTGAAAGTCCAGGTAACACTTATTCACTACTTTATTTACTAATTAACAATTAACAACAATAGATTAATTATTATCTTAACTATAATCACACTTGAACACTTATAAGTCTCTTTCTTATTTCTTCTTTATTCGTTCACGTTCAACTTAAGATTGAGGCACGGCCCACCGTGTGTCTTATTTATACATCCATTCACACGATCTAGGGCATTTCAGAATATTCCCGGCCGTTCGTGTACAATTCCAGTCTCATCTAACCACTCTACACAGTGGCATAACAATATTTTATCATTTCGTATTGTTTGGGAATGTTTCATTAGGTGTTTAGAATATAATATTATATCTATGTAAAAGTCGTCTCTGGAATTTATCGCCACCTCCCGATCTTTACTTATAAGTCAATGAATAGCACAATAGCAGAACACTTATGATTATTTCAAATCTAGGATACCAATGAACTCGTTAATAAAAAAGTTGTTTGGAATCTGTTACAGTTTTTGCCTAGGTTTATCTAGAAAAAGTTAATTTCTTGAAATGGCAAAATTTAAGCTCCTCAAATATTGAAATTCATATTATAATACATTTTTTTAAATTATAATGAATATAACCAAATGTTGTGTACTAATACAACATACCTAACGATAAATATTACCAAATTACTCATTTGATCTATAACTGAAAAAATCGTTTTCCAAATTTCTGAAAGATTTTATAGCACACCTTTTAGTATAAGTTTCATAGAACTCCACTTCTCAATAGAATATCTCCGTGCGAGAGGACCGATATATCCATCTCCTGATAAAGTTACCTAACAGATAAATTTAAGAATAACATTTTTAAAACAATAAAATAACAATTACAATTGCAATTGATCTATTTTTGCAGAAGAGTTTTTCCATAATAGAATATGCTTTGCTGCGAATAGTTTTTTGCAAAAGTAGGTACGTAATAATTAATATAAATCTGTTTGGTAACTAACAGCTACTCCACCAGAAAATGGATATACCGGGCCTTAATATTTTATAGTTGCATGTATTAAAACACACTGTATAATATGAATTTATGTTTATTTATACCATACTGTCCTCATTAAGGTAACATTATTGAGCATTATACGAATACCAAATAATGGCAGATGACTTTTAACTCGTGAAAATAACATAATAGGGGTGGTAGTGGAACATATGAGTTTCTGATATCTTCTGGAAAAACCATTTATTTTAACAATTTGGTTATCTGTAATTACACTTATACAGAATGCTAATTAGCAGGTTAGTTTTGTATAAAAACTGACAATTGCAAATTTCACATTAAAGTAAATTCAGTTCTACGAAGAAAAGTATTGTGCAGTATCATGCTGTACCGCAGTTTTATTTTCATTGTGATATGCAATTTACTTTTTGAAGTTGTACATGTACATGGTGACGAAAACGGTCATTTCTTTTTGAAAGTTGCCAAAAGTGTTCCAAGAATCGGAAAGAGAGGCAGCAAAAGTAATTCTGATTTCGAAAAATTTTTCCTTAAAGCCTCGAAATCAGTACCCAGAATAGGAAGACGTAATGAGGTAACTTAATTTTAAGAAACATTACTATTATAATAAATTATACGTATATATTAATGGAATTTAAAATAATCTATCTACTCTCGACACCATCACAAAGTAAATGAGTTTCAAAGATCGTGCTTAAGCATGGTATATATAAGAAATTTATACAGGGTGTCCATTAGTGAGTGGCTAAACCGCAACGTTCCTTGAATAAAAATAAATCGAACATACCTTAGTGCCATTTTGCTTCCTGAAAAAGTTATGAGCCATTAAAAGTAAGTTGTTTCTTTAAAGTTCTTGTTATAGCTCTGTCACTATTTATGGGTTTTTGGGCCTCTAAGAAGAGTTGTGTTATTAATTCTTAATGCTAATAACGGAGAGCGCTCTGGGAGCATCTATTTTTTATGCAGTATTAAATTCAACGTAAAAAGATATACTTGTTTAACGTAACTATTTAAATGATAATTAAAACATATATTTCGAACAGTGCCTCTTATCATTCGTATTTATAATACGAATTGACCAGTAAAACATTTATATAATTAGTTAAATATTATTTTTCAGCGAAGAAAAACACAATAATCATGTAAAAAAAGATTTGGCTGTAAAAAAATTACTTCATCAGTAATTTTTATTTTACATTGAAAAAAGCAATTTGACCAGTAGTATTTCTATTAACTAGTAAAATAGTGTTTTATATAACAAGTGGCTAAAATGGTGTTTTTTACAAGTGGGGCGTTTATAGTACGAGCCGAAGGCGAGTGCTATAAATCCACACAGTAAAAAAAAACACATTTTAGTCTCGAGTTATATACAAAATATTTTGTATCGCCATTCGAAATTAGAAAAGAACAGTATAATTTTGTAAAAATACGGCAAATTGACAAAGTTAACTTGTAATGACTAAATTCTAATGCTGTTTCCATAGAAAACAATAATAAAACAACTAAATATTGAACGATTTAAACGTCGTATTTGACCCATTCTGCTTTACAATAATTATTATTTGAAACAAAATGAGTGATAGTGAGGAAGATTTTATTCCTGGTACTCGGAAATCGGGGAGCAAGCAGTTGCTGTAACTTTAGATTTATTACCAGCGAAATCTAGAAAATTGTACGAAAACGAATATGATTTATTTATGCACTGGTGTAAGCAGAAAACTGTAAGTAACATATCTGAGTCTGTTTTTTTTTGACTTATCTATCTGAAAAAGCAAAAACTTTAAAATGTTCAAGTCTCTGGTCCAAGTTTTCTATGCTTAGTAGTTTTGAATGCAAAGAATAATGTAGTGGATACATCTACATAATTCTTTACATTCAGAACTGCTTTAATTATCAAAAAAGTAAAAGCTTTTTTGAAAAGATAATCCTGGGTATAGGGCTAAAAAATCTAAAGTTTTTGACAAAGTAGATGTCGGACGTTTCTTACTAGAAGTACCAGATGAAAAGTTTTTAATGTTGAAAATTGTGTTAATAATTGGTTTGGCTGGCGCTTGTCGAGAGGAACTCTACAGTATGACCATTGATGATGATGACATTGTGAGAAAAGACTGCGTGCTGGTTGTTAAAATACTTGATTCGAAGAGCCACATTGAAAGGACTTACGGTAATTGGCGAGACAGTTAATAAATCCACTGAATATTTATGATAAATATGCAGCTATTCGTCCCACTCATGTGAATCACAAAGGGGTTTTTCTTCAATATCGCGGAGAAAAATGTACGGTCCAACGAGTTGGTATTAATGCATTTTCAAAGATACCAAGTATTATAGCTAAATACCTTAACTTATCTAATCCTGAGCAATATACGGGTCACAGCTTTGGAAGATCTTCGGCATCACTATTAGCTGGTTCTGGAGCTGATATTCTTACCTTAAAACGTCATGGCGGATGGAAATCCTCAACAATTGTTGAAGGATATATAGAAGATAGCATCCAGAACAAAAAGGAAATTTCAAAACAGATATTTTCAAACAATACTACAGAAATGACTATGTCTGCCAATGTAGTCGTTGGTGAAAATCAGAACAATTTAATTGTAAGTGCTAAAAAAGTATTAAAAAATATTTAAAATGGACAGTGATGATGATGTCCAGGTGTTTGGAACACCACCAGTATTAGTAGCAACTGCAAAAATGTGACTTTAAATTTAATACTCAACTTTTTACTTAAAAATGCAATTTTAATGTGAGTTGGTAATTCTGCGTATATTTATTTACTGACTAAAATATATATAAAAATCCTGTACACCAGTTACTTTCCCGGTTTAGGTTGGAAAAGTAACTTTCTCGTACTGTTATGATGGTTGCTTATCAACGGACTAAAATACTAGAATAGCATATTTTGGGATCTGAAATTGCACCGAGAAAGTAAACATTCTTGAACGATTTCAGAAAAAATATTATGCAAAAATAACTATTTACTAGTTTACCCTTGTTTAATATCTGCTTTCCTGCAGCACAATATACCCAATTAATAAAATTAAAATTGTTTTAATCTAGTAGGTACATGACTAAAACTGACAGTAAAATAATTATATTCTAATTTTGAATAGCTGTATTGTAATATATTATGCAGAATTCACGTAGAATTTAATATTGTGTTAAAAAATATATCTTTTTAAAAAGATCTGTAAAAAATTAATGATCAAAACAGAAGATTATTAAACCAACTTTCCTTAACGGCCCAAAAACGCTCACACACCAATTTTGTCACAAATCATGTACATGGTGGTAGAGCTATAACAAAAAATTGAGATAAAAAAATTGCATTTGAAGGCCTACAACTTTTTAAGGAAGCAAACTATTATTAAAATATGTTCAACTAATTTGAATAATTTTTCTCAAGGAACCTACCAGTTTGGCCCATTCTCTAATGGGCACCTTGTATAACATATTTTTATAGTAAACACGAATGTAAGAGTTTGATGGATGTTTTTATGTGCCCATATTAAAAAAAACCGCTGCTAATTATTTGGAGATCAGAACCTCCCTCACCGTAGTAAAATACGACATGTGGTGGAGTTTATAATAAAGGTAATTTTTGACGTTTCAAAAACGTCACATTTTTTGACGTTTCATAAAAGTCATATTTTGATGTTTCAAAAAAACTTCAAGTGTGGTGGAGTTTGTAATAAAAGTAATTTTTGATGTTTCAAAAAGTCACATTGGTGGAATATCACTAATATTTTTTTGAAAAAGTAATCTTTGACGTTTCAAAGAAAGTCACATTGGTGGAATGTCACTAGTATTTTAAAATTTGAAATGTCAAAAAAATTTGACATTTCAAATTGACGTTTTAAAAATGTCACTAATCTTTTTTTTGACGTTTCAAATTTTAAGAACCGATTTTGCTCATCAACGAACTTAATATCTTCCTTGACCTCTAGAATTTGTCTACCAAATTTGAAAGCTTTATCTCAAAAACTGTAGCTGCTATCGCGAACGACAGACACACACAGACAGAAATTTTTTTTTGTCTGAAATTTTGTGTATCGTCATAATTCGTCGAAATTCGTCCAGAAATACAATAAAAATTTTTTAAATTTTTTCATGAATACATACCTTGCTCACTCTGAGGAGTGAGGAAGTAATAAGACTGCATTTTAGAGTTCCATTTTCATTATTTGTATAGTTTGTATAGTAATATTTGAAAGCGTATTGGAATAACTCAAAAAATAAATTGGGACAACGTCTTTGATACGTTATAAAGGTTGATTAAAACAACAACAAAATTGTAGTAGATTAGGTTTTAATTATACCTACTGAATAATTTCGATTAATTGTTGCAGTGATATTTATAAAAAAAAATATTTTCAAAATAGCTTTCTCTCACAAATATTTTTTAGGAATATCAAATTTCATACATACATGACAAAAAATTCTAAATCCCTTTATATAAAATATTGATTGTAAATTTAATTGTAACTTGAATTTCATTGATAGACAATTACTCGAAATTTTGAATTATAATAAAAAGAGTGTAATTAATTGTTTTATTAAGAAATTAAAAAAAATAGACAAATAAAAACTCAAATTATTATGATATTGGGTGCACCTGTACATTTTCTTTTCAAAACTTAAATAGGTTAAATAGCAGTGAAGGTTGACACTAGATTTTTTCATGTAATTTTTTATGAAACTCAGAAGATTTAATTATTGTTCTAAAATTTAAGCAGGTTAGAAATTTTATAGTTTGCTATTAATAACTTTCGTATAATCAGATAATAAATATATCGTCACTGAATGAAAGTTTTTAGAATTGTAAGCACTCTAAAATGACACAGGGTGGCCAGCTGTATTTTGACTCATTTTGATCTTGAAAAAGCTATCGAGGTGTGGTTTTCGCAGATTAATTTTGATTAATTGCAAGTGTTTCTTTATGCCATTTTCATTTTGTTGTAATAACCAGATATACCGGAAAGAAAATGGCCGAATTTCAGATATTGGACAACTTTATGATTTCAAATGGAACACGCTGTATATTTTTTCAAATTGTAAAGTTTATTCCTTTCTCTTTTCGAAAATATAGTACGTTATAGTTATTTTTAAAAATAACGGATTTTCTCCGAATAAGTTGCTGCATGTCAATTAAAACTTGATTGCGAATAAATTTAGATGACTTAATTTCGGTAAACATTATTTAACTTTAAGTTTTTTTGATTAAAAAAGAACATCTTTCACTGCTAAGGCAAAATAATTCGTCAAACTCGGACGAAAGTAACAGTTTTTCAAGAACATGT
Source organism: Rhamnusium bicolor (assembly GCA_029963845.1). NCBI lineage: Eukaryota > Metazoa > Arthropoda > Insecta > Coleoptera > Cerambycidae > Rhamnusium > Rhamnusium bicolor. The sequence goes on from JANEYF010001172.1 coordinate 93,979, forward strand.
ATCAATCAATTTCCACGGATGACAATAGAAAATTAAAACAAAAAAGATTTTATCGATATGTAGTAACTTATTTGGAGGTTCATAACTCCGATATTTTTGAAAATAACTATAATATGTACTACATATTCAAAAATAAAAAAGAGTAAACTTTCTACGAATTTAGAAAAATGTACAGTGTGTTCCATTTAAAATAACAAAGTTGTCTTATACGTGAAAATCGACCATTTTGTTTCCGGTATATCCAGTTGTCACAAGGAAATAAAAATACTATAAAAAATTACAGTCAAACAAATTAGGTCAAAATATATCTAGCCAAAATATAATATTACAAAATAATAATAATATTCAAAGTATGACTATGTCTTTCTATGAGATAACCTGCACAAAAAAAGTCGAAATTTTTTTTTAAACTGCTAATTTATTGTTTAGAAAAATTTTGTGCATACATTTTCTATCTCGATTAATTTACTTTCAGAAACCTTATGAACATCCCCACGATGGTATTGAAAGTGATGTTAATGAAAACAGAATAAAGTGTAAGTATATATTTCATGACCCTAAAACCCAAAACATAGCTAGCTACTTAAAGCTAGCGGTAACAGCTAATGTTGTACACATGGTCATTATATTAGGTTTAACTGAAAAATCTGGACCAACTTATGAATTTTAGCTCAAAATAATAAAAAGGAACCGTATAAACAATTAGAATTTGGCAAAACTACACAACTACAACTGCAATTGTAAGCATAACCCTAGAAAAATGTTAAAGAATTTAGTACAACTAGAAAGCCGGCTTCAGAGAATGACTTAAGGGGCCTATTCACAATCAATCATGTTGCGCCACATTGCCTGTTGTGCAACGCGATTGATCGTGAATGGTACTAATTGACGCGTTGCGCAACCTGTTGTATAAAATCAGAATCGCCAGATATTTGTTGGGCATAGGCCTGTTGCACAACAAATTTGTATCGTGAATGGTTGTGTTGTGCAAATTTTACTTGACCAAGGTACTGTAATTGTGCAAAATGCAATAATAGGTAAATAGATAATGCATAGGTAATACAATATTATATTTAAAGGAATATGGCATCGTTTACAAAACATCAAAGATTTTTGCATCAAATTTATTGTTATGTATAAAAAACTCGATAGGAGCATACATGTAATAGATTGAACGAGCGTATTTTAACTGACTGTTGTGCAAAAAAAGAGTCAATTGTATACGATTTTAGAATAATAAAATTGCACAACAAAATGTTGAGCAAATAATTGTTGTGCAAAATGATTGATCGTGAATAGACCCCTTTAGTGCTGCTGGTAACACTCTCCCATCACTTATTTCAATTTGTTTTATTATTTTTTCGTCCATTAGTACTTTTAGTCATAGGTCACATCACAAGTTATGTTGCAAATACTGCGAGTGTTGTTTGGAAACAGTGTTGCCAACTATTTCTTATATTAATTCCCACAGTTTCGATCAAAATTTCCCATTTTTTTCCCATATGAATAGCTAAAATTCCCAGTTTTACCAATTTTTGTAAAATAAAAGCAGATATTTAAAAATACACCGCTTTCTGATAGTTCTTTTGTTATCAAGATAAATTTTATCCAAGGGTAAATAATTTGAAGGATGAAGGAAGTATTTATTTCATCAATTTACCTTGCTTTTGTTGAATTATTAGTACCTTTTCCCCATGGACAGTCATTCATTTTCCATTCATCTTGGAAACTTTTTCTTTATTTCTTTATCGGCCTCTTCAAAGTCTTATGTATCTTTTGTATGACTCAGCATTTTATTGTCTATTTTATTTGTGTAAAACACTTTTTAAATCTAATATAGCAGCGACAGTAAATGTTACAGCAAATCGATTCTTATTTTTTCGATCAAGGGGTCTTTCGTAAATATTACTCGATCCTAACCTAACTGCCCAGTAAGTGCCCGTCCTGCTTTAAAAAACTTCGAAGGACAAGGACAGACATAGTATCTGTTATGATCGGATTGAAAATCCAACAAATAAGTCAGTCAAAGGTGACAAAGAGCTTTCAAATTAAATGCCATTTCCTACTGGGGTGAAAGTTTATTGCATGTAAAAACTACCACCAATAGATAAAAAGAAATGATTTTGATTGTAGGTACAGAAATTCCGATTTTTTTAAATGTTCCTCCCTTTTACCCATTCCATTACGAAAATACCATGATATGAAAAAATTCCCACGGGTTGGTTTGTGAAGTTGGGAAATTCTAACTTCACAAATCAACAGAGAGAGAGAGAGAGAGATATCGAATTTCACTGGATAAAAAAATCACGTGACTTAATGACGACGTCGTTCTCTGAAGCCGGTTGGGTTGAAGTGTAACATACGGTAGTTATCGACCATTATATTTAGTAGTATCTAATGACAAGTATCTTTGTGTCTTCTGTATTTAGTTATTTAGGTACTTAGATAATGATCGAGACAGATCAAAAGAACACTAAATAACTTCTTTCGCTAACGTTGCGACTTATTACTAAGGTTTTGTCAGAGCTCTGAATGACAATTTAATAAAAATATATTTTTAGAGGTATCGGTAGCATAGCTTTAAATATGACAAAACATATAAATTATGGTATTTAATGGTGTATTTGGGGTGTATTCAACACAAAGAAGAAAACTAAAGTTAAAAATATTCTCTATTTTTTAAGAATTTATTGTGACCATGTTTTAGGTTTCATTTATACACTGCTCGTTGTTCATAACTATGTTTATATCCAGTCTTTTAGCAGGACAACAACAACAAAAGTGGTCTCTTTCTCATAAAATTCATCGTTGATGCTACCGATTTGGTGAATTAATATTTGTTTTACATCATCATAATTAAAAAACCTTGTTGCCTGATGATGTGAAACAAATATTAATTCACGAAACCAGTAACATCAATAAAGAATTTTGTAAGAAAGAGACCTCTTTTTTCATTTTCAAATAATAATGACACTAATATGCACTAAAGAAATATTAACATTTGATTTTAATACAAAAAATAATCCAATACTGATGTTAGATTATTTTGTACAAGGTGTCCCAACCAAAAAGTAGGCACCCTGAATAACTTTGGAGATAAAATTTTTTTGAAAAATTGGTGAAACACGTCGACCTTGTTTCCAAGGGAGACATATTTCAATGTAATACTTGTATACCTATCATCATCTCTCTACCCTACACGGCCACCCCCCTCAAAAAATTCAAATGGCAAGGGAGGTCGAGTGATTCATCTTTTGAAAGGTCTTTCAATTCTCTACATAATTGTCTATTTTTTTTAAGTTTTATCGATTCGTTCCTGAGAAATAATTGTTTCATTATTTTAGGTTCGGGAAATAAAAAAAAAAAAGCAGTTTAAATTATCGTATGTATTGTTCAGAATGACCCCCACCAACTTCCATACAGTAGTATAATCTGTCTTGAAATTCTGTACGAACATTTCTGAACACATCTGGAATCAAACGGCATTCTCGAACAATTCTTTCACGTAACTCTTCCAGAGATGCGGGTTTTGTTGCAAATACCTTCGATTTCAGATGTCCCCACAGAAAGAAATCCAAGGGAGTTAAATTAGGTGACCAGCACTACGGTTCTTCTATAGGGTCATTTGGTCAATGACCTCCCACATACAAATAAAAAAATAGAGCTATTCATTTTCTAAAGTTTAAAAATATATAATATATATATTTTTAATATTCTTAACAAATATATTAAAGTTTCTAGTTCATTTTATGCACAATACTATTCAAATATCTAGATCATTACATTATTCATTTATAGAATTTAAAAATCTTGGGTCGCTCCACAACGTGTCCTCAAAGCTAGCTACGGACCGAATTTACAACGAATTAAAGTGAAATAGACTTATGCGCGAATCGTCAGAAAGCAAAAGAGACAGAAAACACTGGCGGGGATAATGTCCCTGACGACCCTGACACGGTAACTCACGAAGTCTAGTAGAGCAGTCGCCACTCGCCAGTCAGCAGTCTTAATGCTGACTACGTACGCGTTGATCGGTAAATTCTGTCGCGTTGTTATTAATGTTTTTATTTGTGAACATTTTATTAGTAAAACTCTACTTGTCGTGAAATTAAGTAAAACAATGTTTTTGGTGTTTACTATTAAATATGAGTGTTATACAAAATATATTAAAACTGAAAGATGGACATAAGTTGGGTTATGAAGACCGAGTGAAATTCAAAGGTGGTGGCCGTCCAAAACATCTCTTGATAAGAAAAAAAGAAGTTAATAGGTATTTAATTAAAAAAAGTTGTCCTTCAGCAAATTTTATTCATTGTTACGCTCATAAACTAAATTTAATTTTACAAAAAGCATCAAGTCAGAATAAAAGCATAACAATTTTTTTGCTAATTTACATAGCTTTTCTTCATTCTTTGGAAAATCGCCAAAAAGAGCAGCCGTGTTAGATAATGTCGTTAACGTGAGATTACCTAAAGCGGCTACAACACGATGAAATTTTAATACAAAGTGCATAGAGACTGTTTATACCTCTCGAACAGAATTATTAGATTGTTTAGAAAAAATCATTGTTAATGAATCAGAAAACAACACTCTAAACCAAGCTATTGGTTTAAAAAACTACTTACAAAATGAACATTTTCTTTACTGGTTAAATTTTTTTCATTTAGTTATGCCTCATTGTGATATATTGTTCAATCAATTACAAAAATGTAATATCGATGTCATAACAGTAAATAAGTGTATTGGCGTTTTTAATAGTAAAATTGATGACATCAGAAATTCATAAAATTTTGAATAACTATTTGGAGGAGACATCCATGCAGTCTGCCCAGAGATGTAAAACGGAAGAATCAAAAAGGAGAATTTCATTAGAAGTTTGTGATATAATTACATCTGAGATCAAAAACAGGTTTGGCTTCAGTAATCATTTAGCAGTGTCTCAGTTATTTCACGCAGATCGATTTAAAGATTATAAAAAAAGCTTTCCTCAAGATATGTTTAAATTAGTTAAAACGGAGTAACCAATCAGAAATCATTTGAAACTTAAAACTGAATTAGAAGTATTATATAGCCGAGAAGATTTTTCCAATAGTGAAGGTGCAGTTGCTTTGTTACAGCTTTTTATTAACAATAATTTGTGCAATACTTTTTCTGAAAGTGTCATAGAAAGGGCATTAATAAAGAAGATAAAATACTTTTCTAATTGACCTCTCTATCTCTTGACCCACGAACCGCCGTTGGTGACCAGCGGGCCACTCCAAACGACCTCTTCCCTCCAATCCATCGATCAGGAAACCGATTATCCAAAAATTGACGGACTGCTATAGCAAAATGTAGGGGTGCCCCATCCTGTTGAAAAAACAGTTCGCCCTCTAAAAGATTATCGTCTTCTTCGAGGATTTGGGTAATCATTGGGTCGATGTTATTTTCTAACAAATCGAGGTACCTTTCGCCATTTAAATTGTCAGGAATAAAAAACGGCCCGACAATGTGATCCCCTAAGATACCAGCCCAAACATTTAACTTCTGAGGCATTTGGGTATGAGTTTCCATGAACAAATGTGGATTGGTTTCACTCTAATACCTACAATTGTGCCTGTTTACCTCCCCATTTAACTGAAATGTCGATTCATCAGAAAAACACGTATTGTACAGTAGATTGGCATTACCGTTTAATTGTTCACTAAAAATCTCACAAGAATTCAAGCCGACGCACGCGACGATCGGGATCATCTTCGTTTAATTCGTGTACCAATTTAAATATATATGGATGAAATTTGTGGGTCTTTACAATTCGATGAACACTGCTTCGTGATACACCGGAAGCCTCAGCTATTTTTCTGATCGATTGAGTATTATCCATCTGCAAATGACCCAGAACTGCCACTTTGACTGCTTCATTCCTAATCGGTTGCTGAGGTTCATGCTTTTTGTTTCCTACAGAACCTGTTTCCATAAATTTTGTCAATAGTTGTAAAACATATTGAGAACCAACCCTTCTATCTGGGTGATTTCTATTGAATATGCGCTCCGTAGCTCTAGCACAATTATCGTTTTTAAAATAAATGCTGACCATTTCTATTCTCTCTTGAAGGGTATAAACTATTTTGAGAACTCACTCTGGTAAAATGTATCTCGATTTAAAATTGGTTATGAACAAATTAATGTTCAAGGACCAACAAATACTTATGAGTCTTTTTATTATTCTAAAACTAAACGGACAAGGAAAGTGTTTTTTTGTTGCAAAAACTCGTGTTGATTTAAGAGCAATAAAAAAATGTAGTTTTTTTTTTTAAATTCCAATACCCAGTGCCGTGTATTTTAGATTTTTCAAACGATTTCGATTGTGTGTAATCATCAAAAATAAAATTATTTTCCTTAAGAACGAATCGATAAAAGTTAAAAAAATACACAGTGATGTAGGGAATTGAAAGACCTTTCAAAAATATGTATCACTCGACCCCCTTGCCATTTAAATTTTTAAGGGGGGTAGCTGTGTAGGGGTAGAGGGATGATGATAGGTATACAAGTATTACATTAAAATATGTCACCCTTGGAAATAAGGTCGATGTGTTTCACCAATTTTTCAAAAAATTTTAGCTCCAAAGTTATTCAGGGTGCCTACTTTTGGTTGGGACACCCTGTATTTTTTTGACTGACTGAGGCAGCAATTTCATGGACATGATTAGAGCTCGTGTCTCGGATGACATTTCCAGAGAGGGATTCTGAATTACACGATAATAGTGATGCGAGACAGTGATTTTTCCATATCATCGTCTTTAATGGTAAACTATTTAATTATCAGTTGTTAATCATAAAAAACAGTTCTCTAATATTTTTGTAAAGTTACAGTAGTTAAAAACATAGGTACTAACTTTTATTGCTACACAAGCTCAAACATCGTTAAATACAGAAGTTTTATTTTATAAACCATAGTGGTTTTTTTCTAATGGTTTCTATCTTTCTCAAGAAAAATCGATTTTCTGTGTTTTCTCGCGTCATAATACCTCAAATATCTCCGATATCCAACTAGGGAAATTCATTTTTCCTTTCAAGTCTCAAGTAAAGTATCTAGGAGTCATCTTTGATAAAAAATTAATATGAAAACCTTTTATTGATTCAATCACTACAAAATGTAACGAAGGTAATACATCTTTTACAAATGGTTATAAAAACGTGGTGCAGTGCAGATGTCAAATCTGCTCTGCTTTTCTACAAGTCCTATATAAGGTCCATAATTGATTATGGATGTGTTATGTATGGGTCTGCACGTGCATCTACATTGAAGTGTGTAGATAACGTGCTGCATAAGGGTCTTAGAATTTGCCTTGGTGTAGTGAAGTCTATGCCAATTGATCCGCTATATGTAGAAACCCCAGAACCACCTCTTACGATGAGAAGAGAAATGTTAAGTGGAAAATTTATTTTAAAGCAATATTTCTTCTCTACACCCTTATTATCTAAGATACCATACTTGAATACTGCTGATATAACCAATAAATATTGGATTAAGAAAACCTCGCCCCTCTTTGTTCAGCTTACAGAGAGAATATTGAGATGCTACAAATTACAGATTGTACTTACATATCAGAGATTAACTACTTCAGCTTATTTTCTGACATAACCATTATTGTGCATGAATACCGCAAAAACACTATCATCAGCGCAAAAATATTACAATGCGTGTTAAATCAATTTGAAAAGTCAGAGCTTATCTATACAGATGCTTCGAAATCGGTATCATGTACTGGTGGAGTTTTTATTGTCCCATCTTAAAAAAATCTGTTTTTACCTCCAGAAGCTATATCGATCTATCAAGCTTTAATGTATGTTAAGAATTCCACTTCTAATATCTCAATCATTTTAACTGATTCTGTTCTCAATGGAATTAAAAACATCCACTTTTTTGGCTACAAAACCAAACCTTATCTCTACAAAACAAAAAATTTAATATTTCAAATTAAATCCGCTGGGAGGGATGTTAACTTCGTTTGGGTAAAAGCACATATTGGTTTGCAGTGTAATGAATAGGTTGATGTTTTGGCTAAGGAGAGTTTCAACTCAGGATACCACCTAGATGAAGCATTATGTTTAAATGACAGACAGATAAAGCTGAAATCTAATTTGAGAAGTAAATGGTCTTATTTATGGAAACAGTTCTGTTTCACAAACCCTACCAGGTACACCTTAATTCATCCTGATATCCCGAACAACTTTTGGCATAATGATTCCCCTTATCCAAGAAAATATATTACAACACTGGTACGTTTAAAGTTTGATTATGCCTCATACACTGCCCACTTATTTAAAATTGGAGTCTTTACCTCAGATAATTGTCAACACTGTGACATCTTAGGTGATCTTGATTACGTATTCTTTGGCTGTATCAAATACAAAGATGCCTCAACTAAGCTTATATAAAATATTCTAAGTTGTAATGTTTATGCTCCTTTCAATTTATTGCATCTGTTGTCAGTTGGATCAGATATATGTATGATTGTATTGTGATTTTTTTAAAAGAAACGCAAATTAAACTGTAGGTTAAATTTTGTAAGCACTGTGTCTTCCCTTATGTTAGTTCTCTCTCTATCAACCGAGGTCTCCCCTGTATTGTCAAAGTTATAACAATGTCCTGATCGACCCCTGGACGAGAAATGTGTGTCCCTGTGTATCTCTATCGGTTTCCTTCGTATTAGTTTCCATTTTTCGAATTTAGGTTTAGTTACTTCTTTTAGCAGCTGGCTGCATGGCTCCTCGACCCAAAGCAAAAAAAAACCATAGTGAAAGTCGATGCGAACGTTTTTTCCATAGGAGCTGAGATATTACCATTTTGTATTGAAAATAAGTGAGTAAACCTTGGAATTTAGGTATTCATAACGTCAGCGCGTAAATACATTCATGTATGTATGACACAATATATCTTACCTTGTAATCTTTTAGCGAATTTCGTAATATCCAAAGTTGATAAAGTCAATTTATTATAAACACTCACTCGAAGAGAACTGGAGATATTTTATCTATAAACAATAATTTAGGAACCAGAAGGGCATTAGGTACGGAGTTGGAAACCTTTACCGCTGAGTAGCCCTTAACAAGAAAACTAATCGAATGTCTTTACAACAGAGGCCTAACCAGCAATTAAAACGCATGCGGCTAGCCACCAAAAGTCTAATGGATCTTTTAAAAGAATTTTTTCAAAAAGTTTTATTTTTCGTCCAAAAGGGACTTCGACTTTTGCACAGGATAGTAGGCTGCCAAAGTCGACTGGGCGTGTGGAGGGTTGTTTTTCATTTATTTTTTCGATATCCTATATCCCTTCATGATTTATAAGGACTTTTTGGTAGTTGTCAGTTCATGATTTACATATTTAACATCTATTCGACCTTCTAAAGATGTTTTTTTTTATTCTTAATTTTACCGGACGTCGAACTGCTGGGTGGCAGATGACCTTTTAAATGTCAAAGAAGTAGACTTTTTTACACAAGACAAATGTGGAGTCTTTGAATAAGTTCACATATTTTAAGTATGCGCCAATTACATCTGTAGATGTTGAACGGCCCTTCTTACAATACAAATGGTTTTTTAATGAGAAACACCGGAGATTAATTCCGGAACATTTTATAAATAATATTAGTAATATGCTTTTACTCTTGTGATCGCTAGTTAAATATATATGTGTCTGTGTTAGTCTTTACAGAATTTAGATATCTCCAGCCATTCACGAATTATAAGAAAAAACAACGTCCGACTTCGTTCAATTTTTCGATGCCTCTCGTCGATTTAAAAAACTTCCGATTCCACTCTAAACATTTGTATGGACTATTTGTTGTGAGCAAAATCAAGTCGATATCTCATTGAGCCTAAGAGAAGTTGAGGAATAAGTGAAAACACATGTTACACCTTTTTACCCCCTTAGGAGTGTAGCAATATCTATGGTGATGCTCCAACCCTACGTATAATTTCCTCCAGTTAAATTAGCAATAAATCACAAAAAGAGATAAGAATTTTTATAATGTCGTACTATATTCCCATGCCTGATCTGCCTTTTACATCAATATCATCCAAGATACGGGCTCTAGACATGATAAATAAGATTATTTTTATTTTGAGTATTAGAAATTTTTCTTTAGTTATATTATAAATTACATTATTTTAATGTCATGTGATCTAAAAGTTAATTTAGCTTATATTTCAAACTCGCATTAACTTTATGATAAAAAAAAATGCGAATTAAAAACATATATGGTGTGTCGCCGAATGGAACACATAATACTTTTCATTTTCTATTTTGCTTTGTAGAGAAAATTATCGTCAAAACATGTTATTTATTATCATATAATTAACCCTGTGGAAGCACGAATTAATTTTTAAAATTTTTGTTAATATCTAGTTGTGGAATTGTAATTAGTTATGGTTCTAGATGTTAATTATACAAAAAGTAATTCAAAAACATTTGTTTATATTTGTTTATTATATGGTTACACAATGTGACCACAAAATAAAAAATGTCCATTATCCAATATATACAGTAAAATACAAAGAAAAATATTTACTTTTTATGGAATTCTAAAAAATGGTTTTTATTTGCTGTTTTGCAAAGTCCAACCCTACATATGTTGCATGCCCATTTGGTACGGGTAGGATTTTTGGCGGTACTGCAGAGTGCGCACCGTCTGGAAGTCCCATGCACCGGCATGTGTTGAGCTTGATCAGTTCGTACATTTTTGGTATATGCACATTATAAAAGTTTTCGGAAAAGGGAGACATTGATCTTCTTCCCAAATCGCGCTTCAGCCTATTGGCACCAATCAGACCAGAAATTAGTTCGAGGCGAGAGTTTCTAGTTTCAGACGATTTTTGGTTGCCTGCTTGGAAATGGTAAAAGAGTTTACTAAGGCTGTGTCTATGAAGCACCAAAATACTTGGTGCCACCATTTTTCTGCTCTTATGATCGATAGCATAATATGACTTGAGCATATCTGCTCTATCTACACCACCCATGCAACGCCGATAATCGTTTACATCCTTTGCACAGTTTATTTGCGTAATTGGACCATCCTTCTCACTTTTTCTAAGAGGGAGGCTTTCTGTTGGGGCATTAATAGTTGATAACACAGTCACAGCTCTCTTATCCTTCCATTTTACACAAGACAACATCTCCCTTATAGTAAACCAGTCCCATTCTCGTCTTGTAAGTTTATTATGATTTTTCAAATTATTTGTAAAATTTTTTCTGTTGCTTCGAACAGTTCCACAACAATATATTTCTTTTTTATACATCAGTTTCATCAACCTCTCTGTGGTAAAGAAAATGTCAAAGTAGATATGGTATCCTTTACCTTCTAAACCCTCAGTCATCTTATGAACAACATATTCTCCTAAACCCAGTTCTTTTATGTCATCTTTGGTTTTTTTCCTTCCAACTTCATCATTCTTTTCTGTGTAAACTTCAAAATTGGATACATCCTCGTACTGATCTGCAAGGATCCAAGTTTTATATCCACGCTTTATCGGTTTGTTTAGAAGGTATTGCTTGAATGATGATTGGCCTTTAAATTTGACCATACTCTCGTCAACCGATTGTTCCTTCGTTGGATTGTAATAGTGCTGAAATTTATGTTTCAAACTGTCGATATATGGACGTATCTTATATAACTTATCATAACCTGGTTGTCCTTTTTTTGGCATAAGAGTATTGCCATTCTAATGAATATTGCTCAAAAGGAATCCAAAACGATTTACGTTCATCGAAGAAGTAATATATGTGTCACGAAGTTCAGGTCGTGAAGACCAGTAATCTCTGTAGCTTGGGGGAGGTCTTGATTCCCATGAGCAGATTTATTACAATAAATAACTTTATCTCGATAATATTTGTAGGCTCAAATCGCTTTCCTGGCTGAGTACAGTAAAGATTGGTTTGAAAGACGATGTCATTCAACAGGTTGTCATCAACAAAACATTGGAAATATTAGTAGGGTGTAGATTTACCTTGTACATTATTAGGACCTATATTTTGCTCAAATTGTTTTAGATTTGGAGTAAAATCCTTTTTATTCCACATCACTAAACTCAAAGGAATGTCATACTCCGAGGAATCATCGGTAATTACATCTTCATCACAGGTATTGTATTGTTATCACAGTCATTTCCAGTATTATCTTCATCGTTATTGCCATCAGATTCCATATTCTCACTTTCCAAAGCCTCTTCCAAATCATCTACTACCATTTGAGTAGGATTCTGGAGCACAAGGTCATCAATTTCGATGTTGTTTATCAAATCCACATCGTCATCCCAATCTTCGTCGTCGTCTGCAACGGAAGCACCATTAGATGGAATATCATCCAACAACATATATGCATCATCCGAGGTTACTTTCTTGAGATCAATATATTTAGGCATTCTAAAAAAACAAAATTTCTGATTTGCAAAGTGGTCCAAAAATGAACCAGTAAACAAATATCAAAATGATGCATTATTTTCTTATTTGAAGTGAAAAACTAATGTTTACTACATTCAAAATACTTAAAACGATAGTAATATGTGAATACTTCAAAAAGTGTTAAAATATTATAATTATCATCAAAAACAAAGTAGCCTAGCACACACGTGTGTAAAGATTGACAATAACTGATTGAGAAGCTATTCTATAGGATCTGGTTCACTTTCCAGAGTTAGTTTGGTTACTGGATGATAGATGGCACACTGTATTTATAATGGTTTCACTCTTATACCACAATGAATTAAGAAAAAATTTATAAATTTGTGGTTACATAGCGAAACTACTTCCCCTGAAAGGGTTAAATAGCTTAAATTTAGAATTCCGTGAAAGAGTCAGATGTCAAACCACCACCACCAAAATATTAAAGTTTGCTGCATGTTTGTCTTTTGAATTTGAACTTTTTAAGTAATTTTGTATTTAAGCTTGTTATATGATTGCGAATATCATATCTTAATCATATTTTCAATTAAAAATTAAAAAATGGACAGTTTTTTCTTTAACCTGTCTTATATTTTGAAGATTTATAACCACCCTATAAAATTTAGGCAAATAAACTTATAATAAATTATTTTCCTCCTAAAATTGAAAATAAAAAAGTTTACAAGCATCTTGGGATACACTGTATAATAAGTGAATATAAGTTATATTCTGTGCAATGACACTTTTCCACAAATCAAGCAAACATTCGTAAACAATATGTTTAATTACTTTTTTTATAGATCCAACATGGGCTGAACTTGCTGATAGGTATGAGTACGATCCAGAATTATTTTCATCTCCACAATATCTGACAAACTTAGAAGAGGAAATGGGTGATGATCCTTCCATGTATGAGTGGGACAAAGTGCGAATGAAACGTAACGTCCCTTCTAGATTTAAATATGAACCCAAAAAGAAGAATATTTAAGTATTTTTATACCTGTTAATACATAAATTATTAAAAAATGGCCGAGTTAATTCAAGAATAAGAAATATAGGCTATGTTGTACTAATATTAATATAGGAATGAATTTTGTTTTCTGTTATAGAAAATGTATTGTTTGACTTTATTAACATATTATGTAAAGCTTTTTTGAGAAATAGTATATATATTTATGTTTATAGCACTGGGAATTTTAATACTATTAAACACACCTTCCCCAAATGAAATTTGTATGATTTATCTAAAAATCATAATTATTATTATAGATGTATTTTAAACTAAATTAACAAAAAACTAATTTCAATTTCATGGACACTAGCTATTGCACAAATCAATATTAAAATCAACAGTTATAACCGATGTACAACAAAAATCCAGATATTGTTAGAAACATACTCATTTCCAACGAATAGACAGTGTGTTAAAATGATTGTCAACAGATAAAATTGCAGTTACTGGACACAGCAGCAGAATTTACATTGAATGATGAAAGTGTACAGTGTACACACAACGCGACGCACCGTGGTCCAAAATTCAAAAAAAGTGATCGAAAATCATAGCGTCCCAACTAAAATTACCTAGAGGGTAAGAATTGGTACGCCTACGTCATTTCGGTTGTAGAATTAGATTTTGTGGTTAATTTTAAAATTCAATAAATATTTCAAAAGGGTTGCATAAAAAAAGTAATTTGTGCAAATACGCAGTGCATAATTTATGTTAAATCATAATATTTAAAATTTGATTTACACTGTCCAGTGGTTGATTAAAAAAACTACCCCTTAAAAGGGTGATAAAACTGCAATAAGACAAAATTTATGAAAACAAAAAAACTTTAATATTTTTGGGGGCGTAGAAATTAGTTATGAGATTTCTTTTTGTATTTGCAGATTAGGTTAGAATACGTAAAGCACATAAATAGCTGGAGAAGTACATGATAAATGAAAAAAAAAATTGTGACGAAAAATTAGAAAACAATGTCAATCAGAGTCATATAACCAAAATTCTTCATCAGCATTAGACTCCTTGTTATCTTCTGTTTCTTCTTCCTCTAGTCTTTCAGGGTCTGTTAACAAGTCTAATACTTCAGGGTCCTTCAGATGTCCTTATTTTTCATCACATTGATGGAAAGATTTAAAATATAGGCCCGAACTAAAAAGAAATCGTCATTATTTTTTATTTTGGACGATTTTCTCGTATAATATTGTATAAATCGACAAATTACTTTACTTTTTGTCTCTTCCTTTCGGATAATTCCCCAATTGGAAGTAACATTATTAATGACACTATATATTAATATTTTATGTACAGAGGTAAACATGTAGTACCAATTGTACAGGTGTATGTATCGCTCTGCTGTTTCTAAGCAGTAGTGGTCAAATCCAACAGATTTTATTTCATATCCCAAACTTATTTTTAGAATTACCCCAAATGTTCTGATGAGTTCTACATCAACCACTGTTATTTCGGCAGTCAGTTAAGGCGGGACTTGCAAAGAGTTTTCTGGCAGTGTTACTATCATTACTCGTACCAAAACCTTGTTTGGTCACGATAAGACCCATTCGTTGACGGAATGCATTTCGTATTAATTGCTTTCTATTCTCTAACTGAGTTTTATCTATTTTAAGCACCTTCCATGTTTTTAATTGTAATCTATAAGAAATATTTTGTAATATGCATTCAAAAAAAGCGTCAAATTGGAAATGTGATAATTTATATAGGCTTCTTCATATTTAGAAATCGCATTTGTCTTGTGAAGCCACTGTAATTTAATATGTCTTCAAAACTGTGTAGATGATTGCCGTGGATTTTTTCACAATACTTTTCAGTGCCTTCCTCCACCAGTCGAAGCGAAACTAAAGAAGTAATAAAAAAGCTTTAGAAATTGCATCTGTTTCATGAAACCATTGTAATCTAATAGGTCTGCAGTCTCGTGTCCATGGATTCTGGAATTTGTTTATAAACTAAAAATCCTGAATTTCCGTCAAATAATTGTAGTGTTGTATTTGTTTCTGGCATTACAATCATCCTCAGAATACGTTCACAAGTCTTATATTCAATAGATTTTGTAATCAAACTTCGCATACATTTTCTATAATACTGATACCTGGAGAATATGCATTATTTTTGACTCCCAGCACGTTATGATACTTAGGATATAACTCATGCCCATGCATATTAGCTACCTTTCTAAGTGTCGAATACGTGTGTTTCGATAAATACAGACGTATTATTATAAGGGCAACGGCATCTTCTGTAGATAATGGTGTTATTTGTTTTGTAGAACTCCTCCACATCTGCAAAATCCATCTAGACCTTGTTGGAGTGGTATTAGTACTTTCCATAATCAATTTTGCACTAGCAGCATCTCCTTCTGCATGAAGTTTCATTGCAGCCGCGTATAGTAATTCTCCAGTAGTTTTAGTCCGCCTAAAATGTCAGTGAAATTGTTAAGTTGTAAAATTGGCTTAAGTCGTAGTGTATTGTAGTGTGGATCATATACCGTTCAGGCCTACAAAATATGTCGCGCATTCCTACAGAGAGATGAGTTTTGGGAAAAATAGCGACTCCTTAACGTTCTACTACATTCTGGTAGAGTTTAAGTAAAATATTACAATTTCCTTTGCGAGGTCATAGTGAATTTTACCAGTATAATCATTATTAGTACTCGTTGTTATTGGTGTACCATTTTTGGGCTTGTATAGCATTAATATATCTTCGTTTTGGAAGGTTTATCAAGCGGTTTGGTGCGTTAACGTCTCTTTGGAAGAAAATGTAAGCCATTTCACACCAGTTTCTGAAATCATGATTAGTATCAACTTTCTATAACTTGCAGTGCTGTGAAACTAAAATACGTTCTATTCTAACCACTGGACAGTGCTGTTTTCGACTAGTCATCAAATTCGCCACAGAACCCTGTCTTGGAAGTAAATACTCTTAATTAATTAAATCATTTCATCAGGTTAGTGATGTTTCGTATTCTTAACACACCTATATGGTATTCCATGGTTCTACTCGGATTCTATACAGGTTTCTTTTTGATTCTTCCAGATTACTTTGACTTCCCTTGGGTTAGGTTTTACCAACTAGTCGCCTTTGCAAAGATTGTACGATTATAGTGTTCTCACGTACAGGGTGTACGTCTTAGCCAAGACAGTGTGATTCCTGGACTTCTGACCCGTGTATGATAGATAAGCTACATTCTAATATACAGGGACATTTTACATATTATTACCATCTGCCAGTATTACATATTTTTAGTTATGAGTTATACGTTCATATACAATTTCTTGTGTAAGTCGCTTAGTTAAAGCGGTCAAGCGTAATTTTTGCTAATAATATTTTATTACTTGTTACCATATTCCTCCCTTTTGTGCACAAATGGTGGCCCCATTTTATAAACATACGTTGCCGGTTGCTGCATACGAAGTGAAGAAATAGGTACGCATGTTATTAGTGTTTATTGTAAATTATTGGATATCTTTTATACAAAGTTACTCAATTCATAGATCTGCCATTAAATATTTGCTCATTAACTTTAAACTACGAGATCTACCAGTAGAATTAAAACCAATTGTTATCAAAAAAAGTATCAGTTCGGGACGATATACCAACTTCCAATCAAAAACTAGTAATAAATACAAAATTAGCGTTATAAACAGCCTCGTGGACAGGGCCATTTTACTATCAGATAAATTGTTTCACAAAGAAAACATAATTAAAATCAAAAACATTCTTTTAAATAACTTTTACTCGCCACCTTTTATGAATAAGTATATCCAAAAGAGAATACATATAATAAATAACAAAAGCAATAAAAATCAAGTTGACATAGATTTACAACCTAACTGCTTTGGACCCATATTTAACAACACCAACCAGGACAAAAATCAAAACAATCCAAATAAAGACAAAATATACATATCGGCACCTTACATACCACAAGTATCAGAAAAAGTTCAGAAAGAATTAGGTAAATATAACATACAATTAGCATACAGAAATGATAATAGCATAAAAAATAAATTATATTCAAAACTAAAAGATCCAATAGAGAAATTAAATCAAACCCATGTTATTTATAAAATTGATTGCTCAGATTGCGATAGGTGTTACATTGGACAAACCCAACAATATTTAAATAAACGTATAAATCAACATAAATTATCAATTAGAAATTCCATAGCAACTCCTAATTCATGTAGCACAGCATTAACAGAACACGTCATAAATAATTCACACAGTTTTAACTTTCCGGATACAACCATACTGCATAAAGAAAGAAATACCAAAAAACGCATGTTTTTGGAAATGGCCAAAATACAAAACAACAAAAAAACAGTAAATTATCAAACAGATATAGAAAATCTAAGTAGCATATACCGCAATCTTATTCAATAGTAACAATTTTTTAAATATCCTGTATATGAGCTATCTGCAAAACCTCTTCTCAACGGCTATCCAATATCATGTGTCACTCGGACCATAAATATACTTCAGCTGTTATAATTAACTACTCTTAAAAAGAAACACATCAACGACGACACCAAATACTGATCATTCTCTGCCTATCAAATAAATCAATGGTGAAAAACAAAATAAAACCCACCCATACAATGAAATTAAAATAGGAAATTTATATTAGGTAAGAAAACACTTTTTTAAATATTCATTCTGTCACTAATCTAATTTACGACTTATGTAAAACTATTATTTTTAATATTTTTAGCTTTTAACCTTGAAAAAAGTCCGAAAACTCGGACGAAACGTAGGACAAATTGTTCATGTATTTGGCTGGAAGTCCTCTAGAAATAAAAATAGGAAATAAAGTTTTTTCTGTTTTTTATTGAAGAAATAATGTAAACTACGAAGCTTTCTTCTCCATAATAACCACCCGAACTCACATCCAATTTTTCCGACTAGAATACAGAGAGCTAGCTGATTGTGTCATTCGCCACCCACTGCCTACGAGTGGCACATTATAATAAATCTCCTTTTGTTACTACGCTTTTAGGGGTGAACAGCTCTGACTCCTATACTAAACACCCCTCTTTTTTCTTAGGCATAATAATTTGAAAGTAACACAATCTTCAAATTTCTTCGATGAACGCCCACGGGAACTTGTGCCGCCTGTGGAATGTAAATCTGAAGATATAAGGCAATTGCGCACTGTTCCTGGTAAACCAATTTTATGCTCCAACTGTAATTCTACAGGAATCGCAAAATTATTCCTGGAACACCCCACCACCTATTCATACGGAGGAAAATTGTGTTTTCATAAATATTGCAAGGTCCCCAGTAGCTTTTTCATTGCCATTTGTTACAAATATATCATTAAAATATCCTAATTATTATTAAGTTAAAATTAAACACCACAGAAAATACAACCCCCTGTATCCCTGAAGGTACCTCAAGGTACCTTGTGTGGGGGAAAGGGCTACATATTTAGAAACAATGGACATACATCCAATGTTCGAGTAAGCTAGGGTTAATTTCTGGTTTAGAAAAAAATCCCAGCTCCTCGACTGTGGATCGAACCCGGGACTCCAGCGTGAGACGCAAATGACCTTACCACTCGACCACGAAGTGATCTTAACTTAATACACGATCTTTTCTTTCATTGTAACTGTACTGCATCATTATTTCAAGCAGCATCATGCTTTCAAATTTGGTACACACATTCTAGAGGTCAAAGAACAGATTGACTTCGTTGATGAGCAAAATCGGTCCCCTAGAATGGGGTCTACCGGGCTCCAACATTTTTTATTTCTAACTTTACAAAAAATTTATTCGTGATGAAAGATTATAAATCAGATCTGTTATACAAACTGATTATAATATTGTGTTCAAATGTTTAAATAAAGCTATAAATTAAAATTTTCTAAACATTTTGGCAACACCACAAAATTTAAATTTTGATTGACATTTCTTAAAATTAGAAATGTCTAAAAAAATATTAGTGACATTCCAGCAATGTCACTTTTTTGAAAACGTCAAAAATTACTTATATTAAAAACTCCACCATACATCGGTGAGGAACTTCTGATCCCCAAGTAAAATTGGCAGCGGTTTTTTTTTACAATAGATAAATTGGAGGTGACGTCACACTATATATTTTCTTATAATAATAATAATAATAATAATAATAATAATAAAGGTGCCAAACCCGCGGATATCAATGTGGGCCACCCAGCGACCGGAGGCATAAGGTCACCCATCTATTTTATATGGATGACCTTAAACTTTATGCCTCCGGAGAGCGCGGAACTACAAAACGCTCTTAGGGTGGTCGAAGAATATACGCGGGCAATTGGTATGGAGTTCGGGTTGGACAAATGTGCAGTCGTCCACCTCAAGAGAGGACGATGCGGGGAATTTTCTGAAGATGCGCAGCTCGCAGACGGAAGCATCCTAAGACATCTGGATGCCGGAGAGACCTATACATATCTGGGTGTGCAACAAAGGCACATCCAGGATGTATCACAAATAAAGATTCTCTCCGCGGCAAGTACAGCACACCGCCTCCGAAAGATTTGGTCTTCCGAACTTTCGGGGAAGAACAAGGTGTCTGCAACTAATATGCTTGCCGTTCCGATTCTGCTCTACTCCTTCGGAGTAGTAAAGTGGAGGGTGGATGAGCTGCGTCAATTAGACAGAGATACCCGCAAGATGATGAATATTCACTGAAGTATTCATCCTAGATCGTCCGTTCCTCGTGTGTACCTCCCACGTCAACGGGGGCCGAGGACTCTTGAGCCTGGAGTGTACGCATGGCAGAGTAGTACTGAGTATGGCATGTAACATACTCAGGAGCTCAGATCCCTCTTGCGGTTCGTAAAACATCATGAAACTGTAGGAGTGGGAGCAGGATTGTTCAAGGCAGCAAAAAGAGCCGCAGATGAACTCGGTCTCGCATTTGACATCAGGCGAGGAGGCCGGCGAGGTGCTGATGTTGAGTCAGTCACCGAACTTCAGCCAAATCGTCTGAAAGCCCGAATTAGAGCTGCCGAACAGGAAAATCTGTTTCAGCAGCATGTCGATAAACCCCAGCATGGTGTCTTCTATAAGAACATAGAAACACTGGGTTTATCGACCAGGCTGACTCTCGCCTTTCTAAGGTCAGCAGGGCTTAAGTCGGAAGACCGAGGGATTCATTATGGCCTGTCAAGATGGTGTTATCAACACCTTGGTCTACCGTAGCCGCGTGTGGCGTGTAGAGGTTCCTGATATCAACTGCAGGACCTGCCATCAGGCGCCGGAATCGCTCATGCACTTACTTTCTGCATGCCATATATATGCGATTTCGGCCTACATCCACCGACATAACGCGGCTTTACGAGTGCTATACTACCATCTAAGGCACTCGTACGAAGTAGACCAGGACACCAGCGTCGCCCCACGTCCCCGGAGATATTGAGTCCGTTGTCGAAAGCGAGAAATGCCGGATTTACTGGAACTACTCGTTCCCGACTGTCAGGCTAATCCAAGCCAACAAGCCTGACATAGTCCTCCTCGACCATCAACTCAAGGTGATGTATGTTATCGAGTTCTCGGCACCTGCGAAAAACATCACCTTGAAGGAGGAGGAGAAACGGACCAAATATCGCGATCTCCGGTACGAGCTCAAGTGCTGTACCCAGGCTACTCGGTCAAAATGGTCGTCCTTATTATCGGTGTACTCGGAGGGATAAAGCCTACGCTGCTCTCCGGAACTGAAGATCATACCTGCAAAAACCAGCCGAGTGGCTGGCAGGTCAAATGCAGAAGGCGGTCATTCTGGG